>JBAIZL010000007.1:14888067-15015567 GCA_036971475.1 Prosapia bicincta | reverse complement strand
GTCGCTTATTTCCTTCAAATCAGTAAAAAAAACTTCCCCCTTTTAAAATGGCTTTAAATTTCGTATTCAAAAACCAGGCCTCGCTCAAGGAGCTGTGCTTAGCTGTACGCTGTTTAACATCATGATTGATGACGTACTTGACGCCGTTAGGCAAGTGACCGGAATCAAAACCCTATTATATGCGGATGACCTACTTATATGGGCAACGATCAGCAATATCCTAGCGCTTGAAACAGCATTAAATGACACTCTCAAAAAGTTGGAACTGTGGACCAGTTATAATTCGATGACGGTTAGCTCCACAAAACCACTTTTCAACTGTTCACGCTTTCCACCAGAGTACCCCGCATCTCAAAAGTGTATTACAAAAGCGATTCGTTGGAAGAAAGTAATCTCTGCAAATATCTGGGTGTAGTACTTGATAGACGTCTGACATGGGGTCCTCATGTCGAACAGTGCGCGGAAAAAGCAACAAAAAGAACAAAAATAATAAAAAGACTGACAGCTACAACATCGGGAGCCAACCAGGATGTACTAATAACTACCTATAAGTCATATAACAGACCTGTCCTTGACTACGGAAGTGAAGTTACCATCACAAGCAACCGTAACACCCTCAGTAAATTGGACATCGTGCAGAACACAGCGTTAAGGATCATAACGGGTGCACCTAAATCCACACCCATTGCAGCAATGGAGGCATAAACGAGGTGTAGTTAAATGGAAACCCATAGAGAGAAAATAGCTCTCCGATTCTGGCAGAGACACAGAGGAGTACACACTCATTGGACAAACTACAGACAAGCCACGGCCCGACTGAAGAATCAAATAACCCCAGTGGCGTTCTATGAGAGGGTAGCCTTGAAGTATAGAATAGCCTTAGAGAATCCAGCACTGCTTACAGATTACCGCGAGTTTTTCCACAATTTACCAAAAGCTGATTGTAGATTGAAGAACCACAGTCAGTCGAAATCAGCATCCCATGACATAGAACTGAGGCAAGCAGCCCTGCATGCAATCAATGAAGAGTACCCACAACCAGAATGGTTACATATATACACGGATGGATCTTCAATATCGGAAATAGGTGCAACCGGAGCTGCCTACTACAGTCGCAATTTTGAGGGATTCCTAGCAGTGGGAACTCCCTACACCAACTACGATGGAGAAATAGCAGCAGTACAAGCAGCAGAAGAAGCTGAACTAAACAAAATAGCCCCTACACAGGCAGTTTTCTTCGTCGATTCACAAGCGGCTATCCAAAACCTATCGCGCAATACAGATACAGACTGCAAAAGAACAATGTAGACAAGAAAAGCCCTGGAACACCTGGTGAATGGGGGTTGGTTTATAGCTTTACAATGGATCCCAAGCCATGTTGGCATCTATGGAAAAGAGAGGGCAGACGTTCTGGCCAAAAAAGGCACATACACGGCACATCCCATTTGCATGCCTTCGTTGAAAAACACGAAAGCCCTCATCAATGCAACTATCAACCGGGCCAGCAAACTGCACCTCATACAGCAATCATCTGGAAGAAAATGGGAAAACCTAGTCATCACAGGGCCCATCGACCACTGACTTTCACCAGCTGTAGGCGTTGCCAAGTTCAGAATGCAAACCGGCCACGACTATATTTATATTCTTCATATTTAAAATTTCCATTGTAACGCTTAAATTCTCAATTTAAACCCGTTACAGTACTTTTATCGTTAACCAAGGCTAAAACATTAGCTGTCATTAAAGAATTTGTATTGTCAGAAACTGTGTAAAGTGTATATTTCTTCAGTATTGTATATTATAAGCTAAGCATCAACATATAACAATAAATAAAATTATTCTTAGGAAAAAATGTTTAATGCTATCGCTACTATCTACGTACAAAATAATAAAATATTTTTAAAAGGTAAAATATTTATTGAAGATTAATTTCTGCCCCAAAGAATTTTTAAAAAGCACACGGGGCTGGATAATTAAGATAAAACCATAATTTCTATGTTTTTGCAGGTGTGACGGTTGTATAGAGAATAACAATAACTCTTCTCCAAAGTAGTTCACAAATAAAAGACAGATATAATTAGAATTAACCAATATCTAATCACCGATTCGGCCAAAAGGCTCGAGGATATTGCACAATACTGCTATTAGGCTTATGTAAATACCTCAATACAATTTATTTCCAATTACTTTGTTTCCTAATTTATTTTTATATTTAAAATCATCAAGCGTGTGAAATGTTTAGACATATCTAACTGAAATCACGTAAAATTATAAAAGAATAATAATAGGCAGTCGAGTGGATGACGGACGAAAATGACTATTTCTTACAACGTCTTTAAATGAGTAAAATAAAGTGAAATGTATCTTACGTTTAGAATTATATATATACATTTTTTAATAAAAAAGCTTAATCTAAGGAGAAGTGGAAAATATTGTAATTTTTTTTAGATAAAGATATTGTAAAACATCCAAATTCCTTTTACTAAATATTGGTTTTATTTGTTTTTACAATATTTATTCAAACGAAGATTTTTATCATTGCAAAATATATAATCAGACCATATTTCCAAATCAGTCACTGGGACTGGCCTATAGAAGTGAATAATGTACTTTTATTACTCTAATTAATATTGCTCAGTACGGGAGCCTGTAACCCACACTAAGCGCGTCCCCAGGTGTAGATAAGGGAATATGTATTCCCTAAGGTATAAGTGTATTCCGAGTAGGTAATTATGTTTGGATAAGCGCCTTCTAATTATATTATTTCAATTGTGTCTCCTTTGTTCTTTTGTTTTAATCTAAATAAATTTTCAATAGTTGCCATATTAAGGTTTCTAGGCTTGAGACAATTGGTCGTTGGTTTAAATTCTTCCGGGGCATCCATTTGATATATATCAAAAGGGGTGACTCTATACGTTGTCTTCATTAGAATATACTATATAGTTTGCTTCGAAATTGCCACAATTATTTAAATTCTTCTATAAAAATTCTTTAATGTGTATTTTACCGTCTGTAAATTTTTTTAAGTAAGCAGTGTTATAAGTTTTATTCTTTGGTAGTTTAACGACGTTTTCCCCCCTTTTTTAGGTTATTTTTTTCAGCCCTAGTAGTTGTTTGTGTTTATTATTATTACACTCCAGCGTTGTAGATTTAAGTTTGCGTTTAATTCTTTTAGAGTCTCATGTCCTATTAAAATGTCGTATTTGTCTGAGAAGTCGAATATGTACATTTTTACTTATAGATCTATTCCAAATGTATTATCTAAAGTAAATAGAATATATTCGGAACTATGTTTTATGCCAGTTAGCTTCTTTATTGTGATTCCCTCTGAGTGTCTTGCTTGATTTACTAAGTTAGAATTTATATAATTTTTTGATGAATCCTTGTCTACTAACTATGTATTTTCTTTTGCAATCAAAAAACTACGGTAGATTTCTATTAGTCAAATTTAATTCGAATATTGATCCGGGTCTTTAAGTGGATTTTTACTTATTCCCAATAAGACATTTACTTGTTTTGTTAAATGTGATACTTGTTGTTACAAATCCTTAATCTCTCCACTCGCGAGATTTTCTATTCCCGTAACTTCATCTGTAGGTCTTTGGTGCGATTTGACTGATCTCATAGAAACAGTTCGATTGGTTCGGTAATGTACACTGGAACGTTGTTGAAATGGTCTTGAATTGAAATAATTTTGAGTGCTTGTATTTTAGTATTTTGATGATAGAGAAATAGCGAGTTCTAGTATTTTGATGATAGTTATAGTAGATTCAGTATTCTGAGGTTAGCTAAAGATATTTTGAGGTTATTTTTTGTGGTTTTAGGAACCTTTTTGTGGTTTTGGAGTCCACTGTCTCTAATGATAGTTATCTTCTTGTGTTGGTGTTACTTTAATCTATATAATAACAGACTGCAGTTTTAGCTTCTTCTAAGATTTTAACTTGTAATAGACTAATTCGTCTAACTGACTTGGTATCCCTGTACAGAAGGTTGTTCCTAGTGTTAAATCTAGTTGTGCCATGAGTTGTTCTAACGCGGCGGTTTTCATTCCGTCTAAGCTAGTTCTATTCAAGGCTGTTGCTCGATTTTTACTTAATTTGTTTAAAAAATCCGAACGGTTTTTTGTATGGCTCGTCTTCGACATAGTTATGACAAAAATATTATTTTAGGCTGTTCTATTGTTTCTAAATTATTTTTTCATGTTGCATATTATTTCCGCCACAGTTTCGCAGCCGTTATTATAAGCTACCGTCTCGGCTGGTCCTTCTAGTTTTTTCATACTTGCTTTATATAACAACCAGCGATTACTTTTGTACTCTTTAATGTTGTCAGTTCAGTAACTAGTAATTAAGTCTTCTTTACATAATGAATATACATAATTTACATAACGGGTTTACATAATGAATAACTTTATGTGGGGAACCGTCATAGGTTGGGATAAATTTCAATAAGTCGTGTGGAATTGGTTTTGAGATAAGCGCCATATTTGATTTGTACTCACCGTTTTGTTGTGAAGACGTTGTTTGGATGCTAGTTGATGATGACTGTCCTGTAGTCTGAAGGCCGAGCGGTTCTAGAAGACAATCAGGAAGGTTGGTGTAGGGATTGGAAGTAGTGTCGCTGAATCGCTATTTTGACAACGCGTTGACTGTTGAAACAGAAGTTCTAACGATCCGCACATGAAGTGACGGGTGAATATTCGAGATGATAGATCACGGTTAATTTACGTAAGGAACTCGCCATGTCCCTGATCGGGCGCCCGTTAAATAACTCTGATTCGAGGTAAATTTAAAAAAATTGCTTTATTCATATCTAGAGCCTGTTACAGATGACGTAGATGAACAGTGTTGAATCTAATATAGAAATTAGGACAAAACAACTTTCCTTAAAACTATCAGAGTAACGCTCAGTATCTGATCAAAATCTATCTGCTGCTCCATTTAATAAAACTAGCCTAAATATACTCTGTCATTTCATGTCTTGGTACTTTTCTCACTCGCCTATTGATCATCTGGCCATTCTTAATACAAGTGAGATTAGTCTATAGCAAGGAGTTATAAGGGCTACTTAGTTTATCATCAAAGGGTCAAAGATTGCTTTCTGTTTCTATACTATAACTATCGCTCTCCTCAGGCATCAGTTTGTGGTTGTTGGAAAGAGTATATTTTCTGATTTGTCACGCACTAGACTGGGCGTCTGTGCTGTATAATGAATATTTATAAATCGTCGATACATGCAGCATAAATAAAGGCAGATATTTGTTGCCCATTGATCTCCCGTCAAACGTCTTAACATATTACATCGCTTCGGCAGTTTTATTATCACCTGGAGAGAGAAGCTCAGTATGTATATAGTTCTGGATCTAATTCGAATGTTTTAATTGGTCTCGAGATTGGTCTTAATTAACGAATTTATAATAAACGAAAAGTTTTAAATATTTTTTTTTAATATGCACCACAAGTGGTGGCTAGCTTCATATATGAATGGTTTTCTTACGTTTATTTCGAAATGTGGGCGTCTCAGAAGCTGGAAATTATAATTTAATTCTAAACCTGAAAATTATGTACACACACACACACACACACACACACACACAAATACAAGAGCGCGTAGACTCACTAAGGCCAGTTTATAAATAAAAACATCTAAATGTACATATAAACTGATAAAACTAATACATTTGTTAAAAAAGTAATTTTCAAAGGCACTGAATAATTCGTAACTTGTAACACACATTAAAAATATGAAATTCTATTAAATTTCTAGAAATATATTATGTTTTGATTTGTTTTTGCAATACGAATGCGAACATTTAGTATGCCTATGAATATTCTGGTCTGCAAAGGCTAGAAAAGAATTTTTTAATGGTAAGAATAAATCTACATATCCTTAGGTAGCATTATTAGAAACGGTAGCATTAACCTGCCATGGTAGGGCCGTTATATCGATTATATGAAATATGAGTACAACTAAATATGCGTACACAGAGAATCTTGAGATAGATGCGTACGGATCAAGTATTTACAGAGAAGAAGGTAAGCTATGACGTCAGAGCATTGAGACAGGCGATAAATGCGAATAAGATTTAAGCGTACGCGGATCTTTTAAATCATTGCACTACATAAATGAGTTTATTCTAAACTAGACAAAGATGTCGCCCAGCTTCGTGGTGTTTGGATATACTTAAACCTGATTTCTTTCTCAATTTTTCCAGGCTTTAGACTGACAAAATGATAAAGGTATCACTTTGTTTAAAATCAAATTGTAACCTTGTCATATTTTTTGTTTTTTATGTTTTTTCATTTTTTTAAATAAGTTTTAGTTTTACAGACATTTTTAATTTTAATCTACATTGCAAATTGACCATATTATTTGATCTTACCACCTGATTTCATTGATCTAATCCATTGTTTGAATATATGAAAGAGATTTTATACAAGACATCACGTCTCCAGTTTCTAGGCAAATATTTACTGTTTTTCTAAACAGTTAAAGCAATATATTTTGTTTTTCTTCTCTTTCTTTCAAGAGCAACCTCAGCCTCAAGAGCACATGAGTCGCAGTTTCGACCTCTTTTTTTAAACAATGAACGACATCTTTTACTCTTGGTTTAACGTTAAACAAGTGTATATTTGCTCTTGAGGTGGCAGCCTTCTACAATTTTGGTTGTTCGATGTCTTCTTTGATCGTATGATGACAAGGACTCCAACCTTGAATCCAACTTTGAATCGTCTACAGATTTTTGGTCACCACCAGAACTGGCGAAAACGAAGAGGGTGAAGATGATGGGGACGAGGAGAAAACACCCAGAAGATTGAAGGCCTTGAAGTTACAAAGCTTAAGAGAGGTCACAAATTCACTGCTGATTCTTGAACTATTGTACTCTGTAAAGGACTGTATGCATTTGGATAAGGTAACGTAACAGTGGGAAGTTTCTTTGTTAGACTTTAGGAAACAAATTAGAATAATATGAACTAGGGCAACTCTTGCGTAAAAAAATTGGTTATAACTTACTGCTTGGATTTATATTTGCCAAATATGTAGTAGTGATTTAGTTTATTAGAAGCAAATAGTGTAACATATTATATCTATAGTCAATAGCTTCTCTCATTAAAAGGTATGTAATCCTATTGCACTGTAGGACCTAAAATTATTACAGTATTTATACTTTAAATAATGTTATTTGTATATTGTGGAAGCTTCTCCAATTCGGAAAATATTTGCAATCTTTTGCAATTAATCTTTAAACAGGTTTGACCCTAGTTTAGAGGTATATGACTCGGGGTGACATCGGAAGCTTGGTTTTTACGCGTTTCTTACATATCAGAGATACCACTAACCGTAGCCAAACGCTATTGTTTGCTCTTGTACCCATATTCCGCAGTAATCATTTCTCTCGTTGTAGCAAACGGTAAACATAGATGACCTGGAGAGTTGACCATGTCTTTACAACCCCTTATAGAACGAAGAATATGTTAGGGTGGTTGGGATTAAAAAGGAAAAAGGATTTAGGGGAAGTGCTGGCATTGCGTGAGCAAGATGGAGAGCCTGAAGTAAACCTAAAGAGTTGTCGAGCCCTAATAGCTTCATAAAGACGAGGAATACGTTTGATTGAATGGGATTATAAAGGACTAAGGATATAGGGGAAGAACTGGCATTGCGTGAGCAAGATTGAGAGCCTGAAGTAAACCTAATGAGTTGTCGAGCCCTTATAGCTTCTTAAAGATGAGGAATAAGATTGGGGGGATGGGATTACACAGGACAAAGGATGTAGGGGAAGTGCTGGCATTGCGTGAGCAAGATGGAGAGCCTGATGTAAACCTAAAGAGTTGTTAATTCTTTGCATTTTCCTATAGACGAGGAATAAGTTTGAGCGGATGGGATTATACAGGACTAAGGATATAGGGGAAGTGCTGGCATTGCGTCGGCAAGATGGAGAGCCTGAAGTAAACCTAAGAGTTGTTAATTCTTTGCATTTTCCTAAAGACGAGGAATACGTTTGAGTGGATGGGATTATATAGGACTAAGGATATAGAGAATGTGCTGACATTGCGTGGGAGGGATGGAGAACCTGAAGTAAACCTAAATAGTTTTCAATTCTTTGCATTTTTCTAAAAACGAGGAATACGTTTGAGTGATGGCCTCATGAGTATGGTTTATATATATAAAAGAGGTCCCCTGCTCTACAACATTAACACGTAAAAGGTTTCATCACTTAGGCATATTGAGAGCAAAGTAGCTGGTCATTCAAATGACTGTCAAGAATAATTGAACAGTAAGAAGGAATTAGTTATTACAAAATAGAACTTGCAATTTTTGTGTTGCATATAATGAGGTTTCTTAACAATTGTTTATATTGATATCACTTGGGAAAATAATTTACTGATATTTTTTAACGTATCTTATTATATTTTATTTCGTATATTAACAAAGCTGAATCTTATTTGTGATGCATTTCGTTGAAAACGAAAGGAAGATACAAATCCCTACATCATGAATATATGAGTCCACTCATGTTGTAATTCATATAGACTGCTGGTGCTAGAAGTAATATAAGTGATAAAATGTTTTTATTATATTAGCTTGTATATAGAAGACTGAGCTCAGTACTATGGTCTTGTATGTCTTTAACTATCATATCAAATCCAATAAATCTTACAAAAGTAAATACTTGCACATAGCCTTTACTTAAATAGAAATAGAAGACGGCAGTTTTGTGATTCAAGAATGATATTTGATTCTGCTATGCAGAAACTTTTATTCTAGATAATTTCAGTTTTTAATTTTAATCTGAACTTTTCAAATATGTTTTAATTTTACATACAGCTGAAATTATTCTGTTGTTCATACGTGTTTTTATAATATAGTGATCGATGTGAAAAATCTGTGTTGATTGATCTTCTAGATATGAAGTGTGTGTCATTGGTATAAGATTCACACTTCATTGCAGGTGTAAATTTAGGAATGGTCAAGAATTTCCTTACCCAGAGATGGGCAATGTACGGCCCACAATATGGTTTTTGAGTAACAACTAAAATTTCTCATAAGAAAATTTAATAGCTGTTTTATTCTCATAGTGTTTCTTTGTCGATAGTGGTTTTTGATAGTTTGATTGTTAGAATGGGAAGTAAAAACCTAAAGTTGATTCAGAATGTCCAGTTTTTAAAAATCAGGGGATTTGGAAATACTTTTTCACTCCTAAAAAGGCTAAATCTGTGTGCCAAATTAGCAATAAAGCTGTAGTCATATTTAAGGAATGCATCTTCTCACGACACTTCATGACAAAATATAACAAAGCCAATTATGAAACTATGATTGACGAAGAAGGGAAACAAAATGCAAGAAATATACTTTAAAAAATTGTCACATTAGCAAAATGTAAACATAACTAAGTTTTTCTCAAAATCTGGCTACACATCCCTATTATGTTGTAGATTGGATAATTGCAAAAAATAATCTATTTTCTAATGGTGAATTTGTATTTTGAGTGATCAAAAAAAAAAGAATTTGAGACAGTTAGTTATTCTCAAAAACAATCATTTCTAGAAATAAAATAACTTCTAAGCCGTTGGTCTCAAAACTGGAGTCAAGGATATGCGATTTAAGATTCTGTTGTTTTGCTTTGGATGTAAGTAGTTAATGGCGGCACTTGAGCACAAACTACCCTTAACTGGCCTGTACGTTACCGGGGACTATAGGGGTAGTTTTGGATGACAGAGGGGGTTGGTGTGGCCTTGATCCTAGACCTTGGGGTGGATTTGATCACTTTTAGAGGGGGGGTAGTTTTTCGAAAGAAATATACTCTAACCCACTAACCTAAAGTATGTAAACTGCATCTAACCTAACCTACCCCTAGGTGAAGGGGTGTCCTCAGCTAGGTTCAGGACCCTCGCCGGGGGTAGCTCCGGGGGTTGATTCAAGGTGGGGGGTAGTTTTCGAAAAAAGATTGGAAACATGTGTCTTGACTGATAGGGTGAGTCTAGAGTGCATTTTGGCTAGATGTGGGGGTGGGTCCACCAGGGGGTAGTTTTTAAATAATATATGAAAATGCCAAAAATTGATCGTTTGGCTCAAATGACTGTATGGGATATGTTTAAAGTCCATTTTGGCTAGATGTGGGGGTGGGTTCACCTGGGATAGTTTTCAGATTGCCAAAAATGATCGGTCCCTGGATTAAGGGTCTTAGGTAAAAGTCACCCAGGAGCCAGGCCTTAGGTAAAGCTACCTGTGGAGTATGGCCTCAGGTAAAGCCATCTCGTGGCCGGCCCTTAAGTAAAGCCGCTTAGGTAAAGTAACCCAGGAATAGCTCCGGGGGTGGGGTTAACTTTTGGAAAGATTTAATAGTTATATAATAATATATCTGATGACGTATCTGTGATCGAAACCCGAGCGACTCTAGGCGGGTAGTAGGCTCACCCTAACTAGAGTGGATTACCCCTAAATGTTTTGGGTGATGCGGGGTAAGGGGATATGATTGCCAAACTCAAAATTTGTTTATGCTACTAAATTAATAAACAATGCAACAAAGCCCTATCGTTTCAGGGAATAGGTTTGGCCTACATAGTTGTAGATAACCGGTGACAGTGTGCTAGACATGTGCAAACCTGCAGAGATAACACATTATCTTGGAGGTAGAGCCACCCAAACCTCAGGTATAGCATCCCTGCAGCGTAGACTTATATAAAGCCAACCCAAAGCCGGCCCTTAAGTAAAGCCACCTGGAGAAAGGCCTTAGGTAAAGCCTCTTTGGAGGTAGACTCTAAGTAAAGCTACCGAAGAGTCTGACCTTAGGTTCAGGTATGTTGCTATATCAATTACAGCCTCTCGACCAAGACAAATACCTCCAACAATTGTTAGGTAGATCAAATGACCAAGGTTTTAACTAAACAACAGTGAAACACTGTCTTACGCTAAGTTTAACCGACCAATTTACACTAATTTCAATCCACCAACAAATACGGTAAATTCAAATAGACTGTGCGGGGAACCGACCTATCACATTTCAGGGGTTCGGTAGGCCTACGTAACACAACGCAAACGGTCGCTGTAAGACGTGCAGGCTAATATACCATGTTAAACCAACATGCATGATAGCCCATATACCGTGTTAAACCAACGTGTGTGTAAGCCTACATACATACTATGCTAAGCCGACATACATGAATGTCTACAGTGCTAACCATTAGCCTAGTTATGCAATGGATACTATGTGTTAGTTTGTAATCAACCTACACATCGGATATTAGGTGTTAACCATTAAGTCAAGCTCTGCATCGGATACTATATGTTGGTCATTAGCCAGGCTATGCACTGGATATTATGTGTTGACTTGTATTTAAACTTCTCATCGGATACAATGTGTGTTAACCATTAGCGAGGCTATGCACTGGATATTATGTGTTGGGGCATACTCAAGCTACTTATCGGATACTATATGTTAACCCGCATCCGAACAATGCATCGGATACTAAAGGGTAATGATTAGTCAAGCTATGTATCAGGTAATATGTGTTAATTTGTGGGTAACTCTTAGGATACTGTGTGATAACCATTAGCTAAACTATGCATTGGATATAATGTGTTATAATTTGTAGGCTTACACACATATTTGTTTAACACATTATGTATTCTAATATGTATGTAGGCTTAACATATTATATAGGCCTATGTGGGATATTGGCTTAATACAGGATGTATATAAGTTAACCTGCATATTTGTTTAACACAGTATATGGGGGTATTTAGAATATATTGCATGCTGGCTTAACACAGTATATAAGCATATATAGGTTAACATGAATGTTGGCTTATCGCTGTATGTATATAGGTTGCGTGACCTTTTTTAAATTATATTTTAATATTTGTTGACCGTCATCTACGTGGGCGTGATATGTTATGCATTTGTAGCTATACCATATAGTACTTCCCATATTAACTATACGGTTGCCTGCCTGAGGCTCTACCTGATAGACGAGGTGTAAATTTGTGTCTGGCTCAGATCATAAAGGCTTTGGCCATCGGTTTACCGACCTAGCAGGCCCATGTATGGATTCATGTATGTAGGCTTAGCATAGTATGTATGTAGGCTTACATGCATATTTGTTTAACACAGTATGTGGGTTATATTGCATGTTGGTTTAACATGGTATATATGCATGCACGTCTTACGGCGACCGTATGAGTTGTGTCACGTAAGCCTACCAAGCCCCTGCACTGTGTTAGGCCGATTCCCCTCAAAGACTGTTGACTATTTGAACTTGGTGTAAATGTTCTTCGTTTGAACTTCGTGTATGCTGGTCGGTTAAACTTAGCGTTTAGTGGGAACGTTGGTCATTTGATCTAACCGATCATTTTTTGGCAATTTCGTATATTATTAAAAACAGCCTCAATTTAAGCCTGACTCTAGTGCGAATTTACCTAAGGCCTCTGTCCAGGGTGGCTTTACTTAAGGGTAAGCTTCGGGATGGCTTTACCTGAGGTCATGCTTCAAGGTAGCTTTAAATAAGTCCTGATTCCTGTGAGGCATTACCTGATACCAGGCTTCAGGCATGACTTTACCTAAGGTCTGACTACCGGGTGGATTAACCTATGGTCCGACTCTTGGGTAGCTTTACCTAATGTCTAGCTCCAGAGAGGATTTAAGAAAGGCCTTACTCCATGGTGTCTTTACTGACTCTAGTGTGAATTTACCTCGAGCCTTTCTCCAGGGTGGCTCTAGCTAGGGTCTCATCCTAGGGATGACCCTACCTAAGTCCATACTCCTTGGAGGCTATACCTAAGGCCTAGCTCCTGGGTGGCTTTACCTGAGGCCTGACTCTAAGATGACTTTGCCTAAGACCAGGCTCCTGTGTAGCTTTACCCAAGATTTGATGGAGGTATTTGTCTTTGTCTAGAGGCTGAAATAGATATAGCAACCATCCTGAACCTAAGGCCTAGCTCCTGGATGGCTTAACCTCATGCTCGACTCCAGTATGACTTTACCTGAAACCCTACTCCAAGGTAGCTTTACCTAAGAATTGTTGGAGGTATTTGTCTTAGTCAAGAGGCTGTAAGTGATATAGCAACATACCTGAACCTAAGGCCAGACTCTTGGGTAGCTTTACTTAAAGTCTACCTCCAAAGAGGCTTTACCTAAGGCCAGGCTCCAAGGTAGCTTTTGCTTAGGCCTTTTTTCCAGGTGGCTTTACTTAAGGGACGGATTTGGGTTTTTTTTACCTAAATCCACGCTGCAGGGATGCTATACCTGAGGTTTGGGTGGGTCTACCTCCAAGATAATGTGTTATCTCTGCAGGTTTGCACATGTCTAACACACGGTCACCGGTTATGTAGGCCAAACGTATTCCCTCACGCGATAAGGCTTTGTTGCATTGTTTATTAATTAAGTAGCATAGACAAATTTTGAGTTTGGCAATCATATCCCGTGCTCCTGGGTGACTTTTACCTAGGACCCCGATCATTTTTTGGCAATCTGAACACTACCCCTGGTGAACCCTCCCCCACAGCTTGCCAAAATGGACTTTAAACATAGCCCATACGGTTGTTTAGTCATTTGATCTACCCGATCAATTTTTGGCAATTTCATATATTATTAAAAACAACCCTCCACCTAAAGCCTTACTCTAGTGTAAATTTACCTAAGGCCTTTCTCGAGCGCGGCTTTACTTAAGGGCCGGCCTCGGGAAGGCTTTACCTGAGGCCATGCTCCGTATAGACTATACTTACGTCCTGGGTGCCTTTACCTCGAGCACGACACCAGGGTGACTTTACCGAAGGTCTGACACCTGGGTGGCTTTACCTGAGGTCTGCTCTGTGGTAGGTTTACCTAATACCTGGCTCCTGGGTGGCTTTACCTCGAGCACGACTCTAGGGTGACTTTTACCTAGGACCCCGATCATTTTTTGGCAATCTGAGAACAACCCCCTGGTGAACCCGCCCCCGCAGCAGTCCATACTGGACTCTAGACATATCCCAAAAATCCAACCGATCATTTTTTGGTAATTTCATATATTATTTAAAAACTACCCCCAGGTGAAACAACCCCCAACCATAGCGATAATACACTCTAGACTCACCCTATCAGTCAAGACACATTTTTCCAAAACTTCACCCCACCCCGATTCCACCACCGGAGCTACCCCCGGCGAAGGTCCTGAATGTAGCTGAGAACACACCTTAACCTAGGGGTGGGTTAGGTTAAATGCAATTCACATACCTTAGGTTAGTGGGTTGGAATATATTTTTTTCCAAAAACTACCCCCTACCCCTCTAAACGTAGTCAAAGCCACCCCAAAGTCTAGGATCAGGGCCGCACCAACCTCCTTCATCATCCAATACTACCCCTATACTCACCGCTGACGTACAGGCCAGTTAGGAGTAGTTTGTGCTCAAGTGCGGCCATTAACTACTGATGTAAGTACGGACATAACTGACTCAGCTCAGCTACTGAGTTTTATAACAGGTATTGATGACAAGTTTTGTGTTACTGAAGGTTTTGATGGGGTGTGCTCATTAAATAGAACAACTAAAAAATCAGACATTTTTGAAGAATTTCAACCTACTATCACATTTTGGAAAGTTTATTTTACAAATCTTCTCAGTCACACCAATAAATTGAACCTGAAACGTCAGGGAATAAACCAACTAATACATGATATTTGGGGTAACATCAGGAGTTTAAAAATACTCAAAATATCTAGTCAAAAGAGATTTTACTCATTTCCCAAATCTACGAACTATTGCAGTTATTCAAAACAAAATTAATATCACTGAGAAAAGATTTTATGAAGAATTAAATGAAGATCCAAGACTTCAAAGTCATCAAACAGGACCTGTACACTTTAAGAAAGCAATTTAATGTGGATTGTCAGTCAGTCAAACCAGAATTACAGCTCGAACTATTTAAGTCACACTGTAATCGTGAATTGAAGCAAATATTTCTGAACGATTCTAAAATTGAGTTTTACAAGGCACTGTCGTAATCACGATTCCCAAACATGAAATCTCTCACTCAGAAGATAACTGCAATGTTTGCATCCTTATACATTTTGTATTATATCTGACCCTTCTTTTAAAACGTTTGCCCGTCACTATATTAACCAAATTGGTCTTTCAGAAGGCTTCTTGTATAGAGGCCTGATGATGATAATGATCTATATACCGAAATGTCGCCATAGCAGAATAAAATATTATACTTCACTTGCAAGACAGCAGTTTTTTATTTCCATTACCAATTCTGTCCGAGTGTTATGTGTTCTGCCAATAAATTAAATTTACTAGCAAACGTCCTAATGTTTCTGGTAAATAGAGCATTATTTTACAAAAATAAAGTTTTTTGTATTAATTTGGCAAAAAACCTCTACTTACTGATTCATTAAGCAGACAAGTTTCAATCCATTTTTGACTTTTTCCATTAACTTCAGTTAGTTATGAAAAGACAGAAAAACCTAAATATCTACATGAAAGCTGAATATAGTTAAAATAAAACTGTAAAATAATATTTGTCTGAAAAAAATACTATAAAACTATAATCAACCTGTTTTGATATTTCAAAAAAAATATCTAAACCTTGCAGTAACAAAATAAAACTACAAAGTGAACAAATACATCTTGGTTATACTTTAACATTTGTATTAATACAATTACTAATCTTGTTATGGTAAGCAACAGTTACAATATGATATTTATAAAGAATGCAGCAAAATTAGTTAGTGCAATCAATTTATTTTTCATAGTTGAGAGAGGAGTTTGATGTTCATAGGCCAACCATTTGCGGGATGGTTTTTTATAACAGTTTTGAATTGGAAAATATAGAATCAATGATGATGATGATGATGGTTTTGGTATTTTGCAAGAAACTAGTAGTCATGAAAGTGAGTGTCGGGAGGTAGTTAAATACCAAGAAGATAATGATGAAGTCTCAAAACACATGATTTACTGAACGACTTTGGTGACATTTAAGAAATTCCATTGGCAGAGAGAATAAACAGTTCAATCATTACACAAAAGAATGGCAGAAAAGCAATTACAAAAATACACTTTAGGACTTACAACAGCTACTATCTCAAGCTAGGTTTAAAGGCAATTTTTTAAAATTTTTAAAAAAATTATTTGTAGGTATTTAATTAAAGAAAATGATTTTATGCTTATGTTAAATACAAAAATATAAAATGTACTTTATTTGCTACAGTGTCTATTTTTTGTGGATTGGAGGAAAACTCAGTGTGCCACCTCTGGTTTTCAAATCAGTGCCCTCAATGGAGGGTTAAGACACTGTTTGTCAGCTTACAGCAACAATAACTAGAAACAGACATTATTCTATAAAAGCTAATATCTAACTGAACAAAATGAGCTCTAACAAGAATATCTACAACAAATTTATCAACAGCACTAAGAAAAACAGTATTGCATTAGCTAAAAAACACCTTGAGGTAAATCGTTGCTCTTAAGGCCAGGTATGATTCATCACTGCCGCAGTCAACATGTTAAATTTACCTGATTTTTATTCTTATTATCATTTCATCCAATGCTTTTAATTTGTTGTTTATTTATCTGAGGCATTGTAAAAAATCTAACTTTGCTTACTAGATTAACCTGAATAATAGTATTATTTAAAAAAAATGGGTCTAAAACGTTTTTTAAATTTCTAAAGAGTCATTTTTTTCAAACAAAAATTATTTTACAATTATTTTTTTCTGATGAATATATTTATCAAAAATGTATGAGAATCATCTGATTTTGTAGAGGTACATTTTTAATTCATATCTTGTAACCAAGATGTACACCATGCGATATAGTAAATGAATTGATTTCATTGTAGTAATTGGGTTATATTTTATGTGTTTAGTTAATAAATATTTTAGTTTTATCTAACGTCAATCTCTTCTTTAGTTGTATAAGATTGAAAAGGAATATTATTAGTTTTCGAAATTAGATATGAATATCTAAAAGAAAGTAATAATCATGTAAATAAGGCTCTTTGACTCTAATTTAAATGGACCTGATAAGGAAAATAGGTCATATTTAATTGGAGTGGAAAGGGTTGAAATGATATAGATAAAACAAAATTTTGAAAATTAGGCATATATCGTAGCCTAAATTTTGGGAAACCAGATCTAAAAATAACTAGAAGCAAAATTTTCACAAAAGCCTGAAAATAGATATTCTTCACCATTTGCAGTTGTTAAAGTAGAGTATTTTAAAACTTGTAGTTTTTGTGTTGTGTATCTTTAGGTTTTCCTTATAACTATACTTGGTTATCAACTTGGCAAAAAATACCACTACTTACTGATATTTTTCAGCAGACACGTTTCGCATTAAGTCAGTGCATTGTTCAATTCTGTGAGTCACGGAAACAGCTGTTGCTCAGGTGTGTTGTGTTGAGGTGAGTCTGTGGTGTATTGGTGTTTTGTGGTGTATTATTGTTTATAAAGTAATTGTCTATTTTAACAAAAGTATAAGAAGATTTTATTCATATAAGAAAAGTTCTAAGATCTTGTTACTGCTCAGGGTTCGCGAGTGAGTCAAGCATTAGGAGAGTCTATGCAGACTGTAAAATCTTATATACAAAACATACTAAAAATATTGGACATCCAGCAAACTGGGCAGGATTCTTGCTTGCGGGTGCCAATGTTCGTCTATCCAACAAAAGGGATCTGATGGGGCAAGCACTTTGTGAACTTCTCAAAACTCCAGATAGAGCCTTCATGCGATAAGGGTCACTTTGGTATGTTTCTTCCCTAACCAAATGTTTTTCAATGGTAATTAGAATTCAACTATTTTTACTAATACAGAAAATAAACTTTATTGATTAATGGAGACAGTAGTATTATCACAAAAGCATAATATTCGTTGGTTACAATAACAATTTTATTGATCAAATCTTTATCAAAAAATATTTTCAAAAAGTCTAATTCTTTAGGTTCCAGTTGAAAAACACATTTGATAAAAATTATACATTTATTTTTATCAAAATCATGCAACTTGGGAACAAAATTATTGTCCTTGATCTATTGAAAAGTGTAAAATACCACAAAACTACAAAATGATCGTTAACACGCGAGACAAATCATAGACCTTGCAAACAAAAGAACCGTGACTTTGTACTTTTGTAGCATTTTTTGTCCAGGTAGTATCAAATATTGAACCTAGAGTGTAGTACAATACACAGAAAAAGAAATAATTGTAAACATACTCTAATGCTAATTCTAGAGAAATGATAGAACGTTCATATACGGGATTGCTCCCGCCTTCCATAGCTCGATCAAACATACCGGTATGTGAATGCTAATCAAAAGGATAATACAATAATATAATATTCAAAAGTAGACGTTTTAAAAAATCATCTCTCTTCAAAAATGTAGCTATAAAGCTTTTTCATATGGTACACACAGCATTTTATTTAAATGACCTATTTCTATAGAATTTACAAAATGCTTAGTGAAATAGACATGGCAATATTGATGAATCAAAGCTTTGATTCAATCTACACCATATGGGACTCTTGTATACATAAATAATCCTTTGGTTGTACTTATGGTACATAGTTTTTGAGATTGCTCATCTAAGCCAATTTGTTGATAAGCCTGGGACAAATCGATTTTGGAGAATGTATCTCCCTTCTGTAATCTATTGAATAGATCTTCAATCCTAGGAATAGGGTGTCTGTTTATTACTAACGAATCATTTCTAAATTATTGGAACTGTAGGTGATCCCCATTCACTGTTACAAACAGGAGTTAGGATACCTTCTCGCACTAATCGATCAATCTCTGTTTCTATCTTATCTTTTAACGCAAAAGGTACATTTCTTGGTTTACAAAATCTAGGAATGGTGTTTTCTTTTAATTCTAATTTTACTTGCTTTCCAGTGTAGCAACCAAGTTTGTCTGTAAAGACTCTAGGATATGTGTTATACCACTTATTTACAATTTCCGATTCATTGCTTAATATTTTACAAAGAATCTGCGAGTTGTTATAGTAAGTACTACTCCAGCTGTCAGGAATTTTAATTATAACCAGCAACATTGTTATCCAAACCCTTCCCATTATTGGGTTGGCTCCATTAGCTATATCATATAACATTAACTCTTTTACTTTTATCTCATATTTTACTTGGACTGACAATTTCCCTATGGGGTTTATCGGCTGATTGGTATAGAAACGTAAGATCAAGTTAGTATGCTTTAGTTCGATATGACTAAAATAATTTTGGTAGCATTGTCTATTTATCACTGAGACACATACTCCACTATCTACTTCAAAAGTTAATGACTTGCTCTCTATTTCCAATTCTGCTGTTATTGGTTTTACTCTGTATTTAATGTAACTAGGTTTCTCTACTTTATTCAAAGTAAAAATATTAGTTGAGTCATATACTTCATTATCATTATTTACGCTATGCCTAATTTCCGACATATTTACGTAATGTTGCTTAAATCTATATTTACCTTTGTTATTTTTATAAGAGCAATTGTTATCTGACTTACAAACTTTAGCTAAATGACCAACATTGTGACACTTATTGCACTTATAGCCTTTAAATTTACACTGATTAACTTTGTGACCTTCTTTGCCACAACAATAACACTTGACACTGTCTTCTCCTCTCCCCTACATTGAAAAGACGAATGCTACTGATTTCGACCCTGATGTTGTCTGCTGCTGTCAGTCGCTTGGTTTTGTGTCGAAATTGACCCTTGTCTGTTGTTGAAACTCAGCTTGGCTATCTTAATGTCTCCTGTCGCTGTTGGACTCCCTAACATGACCGCTCCCCTGTCAGTCATCTCCATATTTATTGCAATTTTCACTGCAGTCTCGTACGTCAGCTCCAATTCACTTAACAGACGTTTCTTCACAGCATCATCCCTCAGATCACTTACTAGTCTATCCCGGAAATATTAAGATAGTTTCTCACCAAACTCACAGTGCATTGATATTTCCTTCAACTGTATTATTTTCACCAATTGACTCATTCTCACGTTGAACCCTCAAACTAAACCTGTACCGTTCCGTTATAACTGACGGCTTCGGGTTTAAATGCTTTTGTACTAACTGTACAATTTGATCAAACGTTTTACTTGTTGGTTTTTCTGGTACACATAAGTATTTTAATAAATTATATGTTTTTAAGGCCCATTACAGTTAACAGTGTTGAAACTTTTTTATTGTCTTTTATATCATTTGCATCAATAAATATTTCTAATCTCTCAATGTACGACTCCCACGTTTCCTCTGCACCGTCAAATTGTCCTACGTTGCCGATTAGACCTGACATTTTCTTACTTTAATTTTCTTACTTCTGTCTTATGTCATACACCTTACTGTAGACAATAAATTCTTCAATCTACTTTAGTTACTAATATTCCGTAATGCACCTTCCTGCATTAACGGCATACACTTGACCACGTGCAATACAATAGAGGTTAGAATAGAACGACCGCCACATTTTAATTACATTTTACTTTAAACATAACCAATTATTCTCGTCGCCAACTGTAATATCTGAATTCACTGTTACAAGATAGGTACTTTACGTAATACTCACATCGTTACACTTTCATTAACTATTAGGTGTGTATGGATAAAGATAGACTCAACATTATACAGAACGGTTCGAGGCAGACCGACATCCGGAACGTCCACTCTCAACTAGGAACACTGGAGTGGGGAGTCATGGAGCACCTTGATAGTATTTTATTTACTCATAGATGTAGTCAGTTACATACATTGCACCGACCATGATAGACACAATGATATACAATTCATCGAACCACCCAATATAACATAAACACACAGCATTCAAACATTTACTACACAGACTAAATAAAATACCTATGTCAACAACTAACTACACAGAGGAACTAAACACAATCAAATATTTACCCCACAAAAATGGATATGACAATTATTTGATAGACAAACGACACAGAAAAATACTCAAAAAGAACAGCAACAACAACAAAAACACGAACACAAACAAATTCATCACCCTCACATACATAAACAAACTCACTAATAAAATAGCACACCAATTCAAAAAAACAGGATACAATGTAGCTTACAGAACAACAAGTAAAAGCCAAATGACTATCAGACTTCATTAACAACAATACCAACACATACAATAACCCAGGAGTATACAAACTACAATGCAACATCTGCAATAAGTTCTATATGGACAAACAGGCAGATCTTTCGCTGAAAGATTTAAAGAACACAAAAGCATACTGCACACTACTATTGAATCAACTTTCGCAAATTACCTCATGGACACTAAACACTCATGCAAAAGTATGGAAAATAACATGAGCATCCTCCACACATTTAACAAAGGCCATAAATTAAACATACTAGAATAGTATGAAATATATAGACATAGCAGCACATATAAAAATGACATCTAAAATGAACAAACAGGGCACAGATCACACATCACTTCGATCACATCACTTCTAACTTTCAAAATAATGGTACCGAGGAAGCGCAACTGCAGCATTCCTAGCAGCAAAAATACGAGGCTGAAGAAGTCGTAAGACGAAAACGTTTCCTCCAAGTGTAAGTTAACAATTTAACAACATTTAGTTTAAAAAAAGTCTGGTCGCAAGTAATAGCAAAAGTGTAATAATGAATTATTATTGTACATAAACATTAATATTTTTACTACAATAATAATTCTAACTGATTTTAATAACTTCAGCAAATGTATTCTGTAGTAACTAATAATCAAATAAGAGTACACATTCTTATTCCTATAAGAACTGTTGGCCTCTATTTGTCTACAGTGATTAGAGTCTAGTGGTAAGTTACAAGACTGTCGCATTTACTTTATACACAAACAGTATTTCTTCAATAACTTACATGTGTAAAACACTTGACAAAAACGACTAACATACTAAACATTCTGAGTAGCCACGATTCGAAATAAGTAGAGTATTGTTCATTCTTTCGTCTATATTTTTAAACTCAGTATATAAATTTCGTCTATAATTTAAAGATAGTATATTTACTATACATGTATTAGGAAATAATGTATTTCTTCTTACAGATTCATTTTTATTTACTACTACAGAAATTTACATAATTTAGTAGTAAAAACATTTCTATGAAATCATAAGGTATCACTTAATTAAATCAACTATACATTTCTGAATGTTTAGGATATTGCACGTGAAAAAGGTTCAAGCATAACCTCAAAAGACATCTAAGTGAAGACGAAAGCTGCTATTAGCATTAGCTGTCGTGTTTGTTCTTCGGGTATATTCGTGACAATTCGCTCAACTTACGAGAATCTCAGTTGCAAAAACAACTTCTTGTATCTAGAGTTTTACGCCTGGGGAAACTGTTTACAGTGTTCATAAATTCATTTCCATTCAACAGTATATGTATACTGTGAAAAAAAAATATTCTACGTAATTCCAAGTCCACTGTAAGTATATGTATGTGTCATGAAATGTCCATCTGAGCAAGATGAGCTGAACGAGCCCAAGCGGTTCTTGTTCTACTAACGAGGAAGAAACTTAAGATATTAGTGCTGATGATATAGGGATTACCCTTCCTCTATCACCACAACCCGTAATTTACAGCATATTACTTCCAAACCTGTGGCCCTAAACAATTCTGTGTGCCTGTAATCCGTCAAGTTCCTAATTATTGCAAGCTATTAGCACTTTTCCCCTCTACCCTCTATCGCTGGAATTCCCTATACTAATACAAACTGTGACGTTCAGGCGATGGATAAAAGAATGAAATCGGATTAATTTTAAATTTCTCTGGAAGACTACACAGGTAGATTTAAATTAGCAGATCTGTGAGCTGCCTACAGATAGGAAACGTACAAAACCAGAGATGTGAGAATTGAAATATTGTTGCAGATGTTCAAATCAGTTGGAGCAGTTGAAAATAAGTATTGCAGAACGGTTGGACAAGGATATTTTCTGTACTAAACACAATTGTTTAATCATTAATAAGTTCGTAACAGTTTCTAAAATTGTATCAGGTCTTAAAACTGACATAAAATTAAATATATTTTATAATATAACTTATGTTACAATAATTATAAGTGCAAATTAGTGCCTGATTTAACTGTATTATTTGGCGTGACAAAAATATTTTGCTAAACGTTTTTGATTCAAATCCACAAATTTATTATTTAATGGGAATAAAGCATAATGAAAAGGAACTAATCAAGCATCCGTCCTGACAACTGAGTTGAAACATTGCTTTTTACTTAGACCAGCTTTATTTATTTATCTTTATTTACATTTGTACTTGGCAGATAATTGCAATAATATCGTGTCACCGCTCTAGATTTTTTCATTATTGCTCAACAAAGTAGTCTGAAAGCAACTTCACAGCAGGTTTGCGTTGTTCCTTTAGTCACATGTTCTTAGTGTCATGGCTAAAACAGACGCTAAATTGCCTTCATAACGCCGAGACTAACGCTAAGTTGCCTAGAAATGCCGTGTTATATGTCGGTCTGTACAGTGCCGTATATGTGTCCATGTTAAGCCAAATTTATTATATTTGTTGTATAAATGTAACTGTATGTTGTGAACCTCAAGTTTAACTAGTAAATCATTCATTAAAAAAAAAGAAGTGGTAAAAGTAAGGATTTTGTACAATAACAGATGCGGTCTTGGGATTTTACCAGTAGATCTTAAAGATGTAAAATTTTCTAAAATGAAGATGGGTAGGTTTTAGAAATAACGGTTGGTAAATGTGGGTGTTAAATATTTTGCCATGTAACGGCATAGTTTTCCGGAGGACCTTAAATACTCAATAAATGAAAAAAGTTAACAGCTATCGCACATACCTCACTGGGCGAAGTACCACCACTTGTCCTTCCTATCGGATGACGGACAGTTGCTCGGGTGCACCCTGTCACGCACTTATCACTTACCTAAGTAACTTAAGAGAAATCACATATATTTCAAAATAGTCACCATTTATGCTAATAATATCTTCGCCACACGACGGGAGAAGCAAAGAAAGAAATATCTACTTCATGTAGAGCATAACGTTAAATATGCGTGATCTAAGCCGAGCCTTGCTTAGAACTTACGAGAAACTACGTCACGTCGAGAGTAATGGGAGAGATGTCGTTTTACCGACGTCTTGAAATGAACTGTGCCGTACCGAATCTTGCAAGGGACAAAGGTTGGCCGATAAGGAGTCCCTCTCTGAAGCATTTACAATAGTTAAATTAAATTATATTTAATTTAAAGAAAAGTACGTAACAGTGGGTTTTGGGAATAACAAATGGTTATTGCCTAATCATTTTCCATATACGTAATGAGCGGCTTGATAAAGGTTATGTTAGATTGGGTATAGTTGGATGCTATAAACCTTGTCTCAGAGGTTAAACTTAAGATTAACAGAGTGAATGATAGTAAACGTCCGAATGAACGATTATCACAGAAGACATTTAACACGAATAGTGTATAAATCCGATGTTTTACTGGATAATCTAAAGACTTACCAATACGAAATAAGTGAAGTTTCACAGTAATATAAAAATAGATTTTCTGATAGTGTATTCCCGTGTGTGCGCGTATATTCACTTTTGCGTGTGTGTGTGTGTGTGTGTGTGTGTGTGCGGGTATATGTGTGTTCGTTCGTGTGTGCGTGTGCGCGCAAGCTTGTGTGTTTTATGTTGCTACAGCAGCCAGTCTTCCGACCCCGGTAAAATTTTCTAAAAGCCTTCCTGACCTAAAGCAGAACCTGTGATAATACTTGGCAAATTCTGTCAGAGATCCAGTCAGTGTATTTAAAAACCTTACCTCTCTTAGATTTAACCCTTTGGGCTTTATCTTGGGATTTTCGAAGAAAGTAGCTTTATAAAATGAAATCTGAACTCAATTCGCAAGTTTCCAATTTTTTTATTTTCTCAAAAAAAAATATGTAACAAGCACAGTTTACAAAGTGCAAGTTTAAAAACGTATTAATAAATTAATAATTTTATTCATTTCTTGTTCTACCCAAATTAAAAATTTTCATAAAAAAATAAACTTTTTTCTCAAGTTCCCTAGTTCATCTCTTTAACCAAATAAACTCAATATTAACTTTTAAAAAACTTTATGTTTTTTCTTTCAACCCTTTAAAAAAATACTTATCTGAATAAATATTATTAATTTCAAAATATATATTTAAACCTATAACTTCATACCCTGAAAACGCAAAAATTACCCAGTAAAACAAACATATTTAAATATCAAAGCTAAATTAAAAATAATATATCTCGAAATTATAATTTAATCATAAAACTAATCATATTTAAAAATTTTAAAGACCATACTTAAAAATCAGAATTAAATCACAAAATCACCATATTTAAATTTTAAAAATATCAAATACTTAACTTTAAACATTTTAAAGTTAAAATTGTCTTTTCTTTCCTAATATGTTGCTAATACATAACCTAATTCTGTAATTAAAAAAAAATATTTCTAATTACAATTTCAGTTGAAATGGTTGATGACTTAAAGAATGTACAACACTATTTCCTTTCAAAAGGTCAAACTTATAATTAAGTATCCTCCGAGTAAACAAACATTTATTTGTTGAGTAGTTATACGTTGAGTAGTAACACTCACTGATAATGATGACCTGGTCATTGAAACGCGTATGAGAAATAAATGATTAATTTGTGAGTTTTGTGTATATTTTTATTTATTTTTGACATAACCTCAGAAGCTAAGCTCAAAGAATATTAGTTTAAATTTGGCACTCAAGTCAATCGAGCTTAATTTACTACATAAAGTAACACTCACTGATGATGATGACTTGGTCATTGAAATGCGTATAAGTAATAAATGATTAATTTGTGAGTTTTGTGTATGTTTTTGTTTATTTTTAAACATTTATTGTCCTAGATAATTACCAAAATGTCTAGCAAAATTATTTTTAATTTTGTACTCAATTTTTGTAACTTCTTGTCTTTAACCTTAACGATGAAAAACTTTTTGAAATCATATCAAATTAATCCTGAATCTATTTAATTCCAAATTTATAAAAAATGATTTTAAAACGTCGTATTTCGACTGCCTGTATCTAAATTTTCTGTACTACTTTATATTTTGTTTATTTCTGACTTGTTTATTTGTAACTAATTTAACACTTTCCTTATTTTCTATTAACAACTTATTATTATAATAATTTTATTTATCAAATAATTTTAGTACTCTTTTAAATTATCTTTATTTAAGGTTTAGATACTTTTCACAATTTTGATATTATTTCTTAGCATTTATTTACATCTGACTCATTCCATTCCCGCCATTTAGGTTCTATGATGTATTTCAACATGGCGTCGCATTTCCCTTCATGTTATATTTATCGTACAAGATAAAGAAACTACATTCAAAACATGAAATTTTTATTAAATTTTGTTTTAAAAGAAATTTTAGTGACGTTCATTTCCCAGCATTGGTTTGAGTTCGTTATCGCCCCTCTACCTTTACACTTGGTTTGACAGTTATACGCATTGTCCCAAATTCAACTTTTAAATTTTATAGGTTGTTATTGATTTCAAAAAAAATGTTTCACTTTCTCTAAATTTCTTCTTATTAATGCCTATTAATTTCTGACTTTAATTCTAAATTTTAGAATTTAAATTATTTTAAAACTTTCTCAACCCGCCGATTCACAGCATTTAAATTTAATTTTGGTAACTTGAAATTTAATCACTGTTCTACTTCAACTTTATACGTTACGAGTATTATTTTCTCTCGCAAAATAAAACGATGTTAAACTAAAGAAAAAATACCAAAAAGTTCAACAAAAGGTTCGTGTAACTCGCAAACTTACATCATAGCAGTTATATCCCACCTCTAATATAATTAGCAGTGCATACTCATTGTCTTACTCTTTTTGTAATATTGAAAATCTGAGCAGCTCGACTTCCCAAAGCAGGCTAAATCCACCTTCGTTGTCCAGGCTTTCCCCTGGTTACCTAGAAGAAGGGGGATGACCTAACATACGACGTGTCGTTATTGCTTCGGGTTTGGTGTTGGCTTCCTCTACAGTGGCAAGTTTTATACAAGGAGTAGTGGGTTAAATTGTCAGGGTATATTCCGTCCATAACGTAGACATATATTAAGAAAGGATTTTGCAAAATTTAAGTTTAAGGGCTAAAAACTACAAAAAATTCAATATTATACATGATTCCTTTGATTGCATGTATTTTCGGTAAAAATAATACACTATTATAAATTTGTATTCCAGTTTCATAATCATTATCAATTATTAGTTGTTTTTATATTTGGTAAATTAACATATAAAGTGACACTTTTAAACTAGTGCAGCCAAACCCGCCGAGGGGCGCGAGTGTAACAATATTTCTTTAACGAGATCCACCCTAAAGTGATACTTTAACAGCTATGTTTTAAGATATTATAACACAGATATCTTACTATGTTTTTGTTGATTCCATCTTCGCGTGGACTACTAGTAGTTACGGTCTGAGTTGACAAAGGGACACATCTCCCGAAACGGCCATTATCAACAATGAAAGTAAGTGCTACTATAGGCAAGTTTAAAACATTTAAAAGTGTTTATTATGTTTTGTTAAAAAAATGGATTTAAAAAAGTTGTATAGGCCTACTTATTATGAATTTAATTTTGTCTATATTTATTATTTAAAGTCTTAGGTCGTAATATTTTTAAGCATTTACCAAGTCTTTGTTTCGAGTACTTAAGACTTTTTACATAACCAGGTATAATTGTTTTGTCAGTGTCGATTATGTACAGAAATAATTACCTAGTTTTAAAAACGTAAATTGGCTTCACTTAGCCATATATAATTAAATATTTCAAGGCTCTAATAATTATAAATGACCTAAACATTCTATTATTCTGATATAATGGATCAATTCGAAACACTTTTCCCGGATTATATTTACAGAACAATTAGGTATTGTTTCAATTACCTTGAAATAAAAATATGAAATAAAAAGTACAATGGCCAATAAAGTTCTTTAAAACAATGACCAAATTCTTAATGAAGCGTTAAACTATAAAAATACAACATGTCTTGCACAAGGTTAGCATTTATCTCTAATTTTATTTATTTGCACTAAGTTTCTGCGTTCCAACCAGAACACTGCAGATTTAATTTGAAACAGTTATGAACAGTTTAGATTTCCTTGTTTATAAATACCCTAGTCATAAACTGCAACTATTTATCGATGCCTAAATGTGGTCTATGCTAAAGTATACCAAGAAATGGATGTCACCACACTATACCAGGACACGAGGCACGACATCTTGCTCACGAAATGCCAGAAATTACTTTATATCCTTAGCCGTATATAATCCCAACCACTCTAACTTATTTGTCTTCTTTACGAAACTGTAAAGATGGATAACTCTTTAGGTTCACTTCAGGCATGCCATCTTGCCCACGCAATGCAAGAAATTTCTCTATATCTTTGGTCCTATATAATCCCAGCCACCCTAACTTACTCCTCTTCTTTGAGAAACTGTAAAGGATGTATAACTCTTTAGGTCTACTTCAGACACGCCATCTTGCGAACGCAATGCAAGAAATTTCTCTACATCCTTGGTCCTATATAATCCCAGCCACCCTAACTTACTCCTCTTCTTTGCGAAACTGTAAAGGATAGATAACTCTTTAGGTCTACTTCAGACACGCCATCTTACAAACGCAATGCAAGAAATTTCCCTATATCCTTGGTCCTATATAATCCCAGCCACCCTAACTTACTCCTCTTCTTTGCGAAACTGTAAAGGATAGATAACTCTTTAGGTCTACTCCAGACACGCCATCTTGCAAACGCAATGCAACAAATTCCCCTATATCCTTGGTCCTATAAAATCCCAGCTACCCTAACTTACTCCTTTACTTTGAGAAACTGTAAAGGATGGATAACTCTTTAGATCCATGCAATGCCAGAACCTCCTTTATATCCCTAATCCTAGATATCCCCATCCACCCATCTTTATTCTTCGTCTTATAAGGGTTTCTAAAAGATGGCTACTACCTTAGGTCATTAGGTCAGCGACTATGGACACTTGATATAACAGTGGCACGAATAATGAGTGCTGCGAAATATGAGTACAGGAAGAACAATAGCATTTGACGAAGGTTGATGGTAACTTTGATAAGTGAATAAAACTTTCAATCAATCTCCCGATGTCACCCCAGAGAATATACCTCTAAACTAGGGCTAGACGTGTTTAAAGCGGAACCGCAAGCAACCGAAATTATTTACCACATTGGACTCTTTCCGCAACATACAAATGGCATTATTTAAAATCATAAATACTGTAATAATTTTAGTTCCTACAGTGCAATAGGATTACATACCTTTCAATGAGAGAAGCTGTTGACTTTAGAAATAATATGATACACTATATACTTCTAATAAACTAAATCACTACACCACACATTTGGCAAATATAAATAAAGCAGACCTTGTCCAAGCATTAATAAAGTAAAACCTAATATTTTTACACGAAAGTTGCCCTAGTTCATATTATTCTCATTTCCCCTTAAAGTCTAACAAAGAAACTTCCCACTGTTACATTACCTTATCCCATTGCATACAGTCCTTTACGGAGTACAATAGTTCAAGAATCAGCAGCGAACTGCGTGACGTCACTTATGCTTTGTAGGGGGTCTTCATGAGTACATATCTTCGTTTGCACCTTCAATCTTCTGGGTGCTTTCTCTTCGTCCTCATCGTCTTCGCCCTCTTCATTTTCGCCAGTTCTGGTGATGACTAAAAATCTGTAGACGATTCAAAGTTATAATGCGTGGTTGGAGTCCTTGTCAGCATAACACCAAAGAAGACATCGAGCAACATAAACTGTAGGAGGCTGGCACCTCTAGATCAACTACACACTTTTGCACCCTAAACCAAGTGTAAAAGACGTCGTTTATTGTTTAAAAGAACACGATGAAACTACGACTCATATGCACATGAGAATGGAGTTACACTTAGTGGGAAAGAAATGAAAAACAAAATATATAGCTTTAAACTGTCTAGAAAAACAGTACAAAAAGTCCTAGAAACTGGATGCATTATGTCTTGCTTAAGATCTCTTTCCTACATTTCAAACAATGGATTAGATCAGACCAAAGAAATCAGACGATAAAATCAAATGAAATAGTCAAGTTGCAATGTAGATTAAAATTTAAAAAATTCTGTATAGCTATGAAATGTTTTAATGAAAAACATAAAAAACAAAAAATGTCAAGGTTAAAATCTGATTTTAAACCGCCAAAGTGATATCTTTATCAAGCCGGAAAAAGTGTGATTAACTTCATTAATTATTTCGATATTTCACCAAAATTATCCAAAACCTTCAAAAACGTTACGATTATTCCCTCAATTGAAACTAAGTTCATTTAGAGCTTGTTTATACTAGAGTCTAACCAATTTGACTGAATTTAACTGTATGTGTTTGTAAAACTATTTAAATGAAATGAAATAAAATCTTACATCTGTTTCAGTAACGTTAGTTTTGCTGCAAACGTTATAATATAATTGGACCCTTTACAATAGCAACTTTGAGCAACTGTGAAGTATTTTTTTAAATTTTAAATAAATAAAACCTCTTTACCATCAAAACGTTTTATCCTTATGTATATTTCGATTTCAAAGTAATAGTCTTCGATACTTGTAATGATTTCTTGTAAAGATGATTGCTTTACAATTGAAATCTACATAAGGATCTACGTAAGGATCTATATGAGGATAATTTGTTTTGATTGTTAATAGGTTTTAACTATTTAAAAAATACTGCATACATTTGATTTCTAAAAAAAATATTTCTTGTATGGTTCTATGTCTTTTTATTTTTTATTCACTGTAAAAGAAATTTCCATTTTATTGATATTTCTGTTCATAAATAAAATAAAATTTCATTTTGTATTACACAATACGTGAAGTTCCTATTATATACATTTTCATTTATTTTAGGAATCTTAATGTATATTCGAGTATATTTTTCTGTATTTCCAAACATTACAATATTCGAGTACATTTTTCTGCCTTTACTAACAATACAATATTTTCTTTTGTTGACGCGTTTCGGAACGACATCCTTTTCAGAAGTTAAAAATCACTGTTCACATATTGAGACAATATAAAGACATATTGAGATCACCCAAAACTAAAATAAAGATGAACTCAAGATTTGGGCGAACTGTACTATTTAAGTTTTAAAAATGTAGTCATTTCAAAACGCGTCAACAATGGAAAAAAATATAATGTTAGGAAAGGCATAAAAATGTACTCTAAAATAAACGTAATAGGTGACTAATTACCGTGTCAAGTGGTCGAGGGCGGGCAACTAGAGCCTCAAGATTCGTTTGAAATTTTGCTCACTTTAGACACATTAATATTTTATATTTTTTTATATTAATTATTTAGACATTTTAATTATTATTATTATATTAGACATCTTTTTATATTATTAATATTTACTGTTATAAAGAGATATACATTGCTAGGAGGAATATTAATATTTATTTTACTAAGTATTAAAAGTATTTTGGATTTTGGTTGATTCATCTGTATTGCTAAATTTCAATTAGGCACTCAACATTTTGGGATTCCCATTCTCTGAACTGTCCGTTGGACTGAACTTTTTGAAAGAGTTTTTTTATTAGTTTTGTGTTTCGATTTGGCAATGTTTATTTATATTGTCTTAAGGTAAATATTTGTTATTATTAATATTGAAGTAGTTTCTATAGATTACTTCCCGGAATGACCCATTCGGTGGTACTTGTATAGCCATTTTGGCAGTGGCGAGGAGAGTAAGTAGATGTTGCTGCGTATCCTAGGTCTGTGTATGTGACATCTCCTTTTTTTATTATATTTTCTTTGACAATCTCCTCACTGGTTTCAGTTGTAATGACCATCTCGTAGTCCACTAGTTCTTCCTTCGCCAATCCCTCTGCCTCCTGTGGTTGTGGAATTAGAGAAACTGTCGGCGATTTGGTGGATCTCGGCAGCTTAGGTAGCATTGTCGGATGAAGCCCCTGAACGATGCCGCGTTAATGTCTCTCCATACAGCCGTCGACTGCGATGCTTCAAAATCAGCTTTCTCCTCAGTTGTCAGTGAAGAAGATTTTTTTTCGATGGGGTCTTTTGTGTTCGCACTGAGAGGGGCTTCATTCAGTGTAAACAGAGCTCCAGAAGTATTACAGGGGTAAAGATAAACATCAACATGAAAAAAATAACAATATGCGTTTCAACGTAAAGCTGACAGAAGAAAGTTGTCTATTTTGGTTTTCCCAGCTTAAATGAAAAGCTCTTGAATTATGTCCAAGATTACAAAAAATTGATTTAAATATTGTTAACTACAACGATACTTCTATTGAAATTATGTCGTTTTTAAACAACAATTAAAAGATTTTACGGAAGATAACGAATTTAGTTTGGACAGAAGATTGAAATACTCTTTATGAAAAATTGAATAAAATTACACTGAACATAATAAACACTTGTATAAGATACTATTTCAGAAAAGTAACTGATTATTTACAAAAATACAGTTATTAATTGTATTCTGTGATTTGTCGAAAAATGTTGAACAGTTTATACATTTATGAAATCGGGGCCCCACAATTTATTTTTGTAACATGCAAAACGAAATATGCAAATTTCTACATTTAATACTTTAAGGGAAACGAACTTGTGAAAACTAATTCCTTACGAAGTGTGAAAACAACCACTAAAAGGATAATAGCTAATTTTATAAAACATAACTTATATTTCAAGATAATAACAATTATTTGACATAAAAATGTTTCAATAAATAAATGAATTTATCGGAATCTTCTGTTTTGCTCTATTTTAAAACAATTAGCTAAACACAAGCATTAACAATGCCTTACAGAGAAGCCCTTTAGTAGACGTCTGAATAGTAGTACTGGTCTCTGTCATAGCTAACGTACGACTTTAATTTTAAAATCATATTTATAAGTCACGTTATAACTTTTCTTGGCGTAAATGAACTTTACCCATAACGGAAATTACTATTAATATTTTTGGAAAGTACAATCTGTGACTGTTTTAACGTACAAAGCCCCACCCCCGATGGTGCGCCGCTTTACAAGTATGGAAGTTCTTTCATGCTTGAGCGGATACACCAGATACATCACCTAGTACTTTCTAGAAATAAAGCGAATAGAAATTACTGGTAGAAGCAAGAAGATATATAAAGGATGTCTTATGCATTAAGAATATTAGTGTTTACAATGTAACGAAAAGAGCAAATATTTAGTAACAGTGACCGTGGGTGTTGAAGGGTAAAGACACTATTATTTATTATAAGACACTATTTATAAACAATAAACTCTGGTTAAATAATACTCATAAACCTAGTTCTAGAGCCATAACATGTGCCTTGGAAGATGGTTACTTGGTCACCGAAACCTGTTCATCTGGTTAAAATAAAAATATTTGTTGAGTGTGTAAATAATAGCAGCCTCAAAGTGTGTGAATTAATGAATAGTTATTTAGTGTTGAACGCCTCAAGACTCATAGTAACTGGTCCTCAACGTTAAAAAAAGTTTGGTTTTAAATAAGTAAAATAATCGACATACTCCAAACAGCCAATAATATTTCTAAGAAAAGACCACATGCTGGGTGTAAGAAATGTTTAATAAGATTTGTATCTAAGGGAACACGAAATTTTGTTTCATTCAAAATTGTTAAATGTTTGCCCGTTTGTACATATTTTTATGAATAAATAAATATTATAAACAAGTAAAATATGTTTACTTGGGTTTAATTGCATTCTGGGCCACGAGAAGGAATTTTACCCTGAAGTACTTGATACATAATATAAATTTATATGATCTTTAACAAATTTTCTTCAGTTTATTTTCGACTGAAAATAACATATATGTAGTCAGAATGAATTATCGTTTTTGCATAAATGCATATTCTTATCGTTGAGTACCTGGCATTTTATGTATTTCTGTTTATTTTGTCACATTCTGTAAAGATTAGGGTTGTATATTAGACAGCACAATCGTTAAAGAAGAAGGAGATCCCTTCTTAAAACTCGAACATATAGAAATATAATTTTGCTTCCTACTGCATTTTAGAACGGACAAAACGAAAAAGAAGTTAAAGGACGTATAAAGAGTATGTAAACGCAATTATAAACGGTATATATATATATATATATATATATATATATATATATATATATATATATATATAAGAGTGTATTGTACCTGATTTACTACCATTCATATAAGCCCCACCAGACTCCCATGTCTTGTGACCAGCTCTACAGCAACTATGAGTTAAGGTCTACTTAAGGAGAGTAGTTCTTTGCCCCACAAGTCTCCCGAGTAACCCCACAGCACAATGAATTTTGTTGCACCACAAGGTCGCATTCCATTCTTCCCTGCACAACCTGTATATATGTGTCGTGCCGCAGGAACGGTCCTTGAGTTATACACACTTGTTTTGCTAGAGCGTCACCTCTAAATCCCTATACAGGCAGAATGTCCTGGAATCCAGGTTAGGGTGAACGAATTATACTTACTCCGCTCTGCTAGAGAATCTATAGTTCCAGCCACCAGCCTAGAGCTGGTACTAACCTCACCTAAAGCTTTCAGAGCTGCCTCACTGACCGAGCAAATCCAGATGGTCCTGCCACTCTTGCCAGGACCTATTATTTCCTCAGCACATAGTTTGAACTCGAACACCTCCCCTGGAAAGCAGAGTTGTAGTCTTCCAGGTGATGACAAAAACTTTCTTGGTGTCTCGGTCCACTAAATTCTGCTCTCACATCTTCCTTCATCTTGGACACATCCGTGAACCTGATTTCACAATGTTGGGGTCTACACTCTGCCCATGCTTCTCTTGCAGGAATATTGATTTTGTAATTTCCTTTTTTCTTTTTAATTGGCAGTATCTTATTCTGAGGTTCTATCCAGAGCCCCTTCAGTGAATCACCAAATAGCTGTTTGTGACGTTTGCTACTTGTCTTCTACTGCCCCGTACAACTTAGCCGGTATGCGGTTTTTATTTCCTCATCCTAATTTGAAGCCTCAAGGATGGAAGACTCAATATAACCCTAATTGCAGCACATGGTGTGCTTCTCCTTGTACCTATTATTCCTCTAAGGAAGAGCCCCTGCAAGTGGTCCAGCACTCTTTAACTTGTTTCTTTCTGTGCCTTGTCCCACCAGACGATTGAGGCAAAGACCAACTTCGGCACCATAGTGGCAGAATGAATCCAGATCATCTGACGTGGACCCAAACTTCATGTCATGCCTATAGCTCCTCTGCATTGCAAAAACACAGCTATGGCTTTATTTTCCGTATCATCCAAGTGATAACGCCAGAGTAGCTTCCTATCAAGAATCACTCACAGATATTTAGAGCTCTCAACGTAGCTTATTTTGTTTTTACCAATTTCGATCATCTCCAGCAATTTAGTTTTATATCGCCTAGTGAAGATGAGTGTACTTGAATGCACAGTTCTTTTTCCGTTAACTTTATATATATAAATATGTATGTATATATATATATATATATATATATATATATATATATATATATATATATATATATATATTTGTGTGTGTGTGTGTGTGTGGTATAATATAAACGGTATATATATATATATATATATATATATATATATATATATATATATATATATATATAAGAGTGTATTGCACTTGATTTACTCCCATTCTAATCTCTATTGCCCCTCAGTAAATGTGTTGTGTTAAATATATAAATATAAACAAATTTACCGTCGCTAAAATACAAGTTATTGTAGTTGAACATGGAATAATTTCAAAATATAAGGTTTTCGGTTTGTATCTATTTGCGATTATTTGATTCCTAAATGTGTTTTCTTTGAGTTTTCAATAAAATAAATAGGATATTTCGAATTGATTTTCGCAGACATTAATTTAGTGTGTTTTGTTAAATACAGAAACCCAACTTACATATTTTTACTACTAAGTAAGTAATTTTACTGGCTACAAAATGAAATTATTGAGCAATTAGAAACCGATTTGTCTTTTTAATTTCCATTTATTGAAAATAAATTTCCAAATGAGTAAAATACACCAAATAAATTAAAGGAATACATATTTATTTAATAATATGTCCAATTACAATATGCCTGATAACAGTAACATAAAATAATTACTTTAGAAATATTACTACAAATTAATTGAATGGTATAATTGATAATTGACATTTATTATTTGAGTCAAAACTTGAACAATCCTTAAATAGGTTTTAAAGATGCAAGTAAAATAATAATGCAATATATATTGACAATAATGAAACATATCCAAGTTTACTCATTAAAGTTTCTGTTTGCATGAGTTTACACTTAATATCGAGCCAATCATAAAGCTTTCGTGCGTATATATAGGTATAACAGTCATCAATTAGGTATAAATATTCTTCTTATACTATTTCGTCACTAAGCATTTATTATATTAGGAAATATTGAATGCGATATTACTGTAAGATACAAACACATAAAGGTACCGGGTTTTTAAAGAATATTCATATAAGTCTTTCATTTTACACCCATACACAAGAGTAGTGAAAACATTTTGTGTCCTTACGTTCAATTATTTCATTTCATAAAAACACAAAACCGGCTTTCGTAATTAGGAAGAGATAAAATGTTTATTTTTAACTTTTTGGCGTTGATAATTCAGGTGTCAATACCTACTAAGCAAAGGGGAAAAAATATATTTTCCTGTTTAAATGCATACAACCCTAAATATTTTCTTACACGCTACTTAATAGATATTTTTAAGTTTTTCTTTTACTAAGATGCTTTTTTAGCCTGGCGAAAAATCAAAATATTCAATACAATTAATAAATTTAAAACATTTCCAAGCAAGAGTATATAATAAAATTATTATTGTTTTTGAAATATTTTAAATTTATTAATAATATATAAATATATCTTGAGACATTAGAAACAAACCTTTTATTGAAATATGGGTTAAGAATTGTAAAAGCAGAGACACTTTCGCAGTGTGAATAATTTTAATTGATGCCATTATATCAGAATACAATAACTGCTATTATTCTATTTATTAGAATTTCTAATTTAATGCCTATATTTTATTAGGGCGTGGCTAATAATACGCTCGTTAGGCCCCGCGTCGGACTAGAGCTATATATACACATGTAGTGGCAGGGAAAGGCACCATTGATCATCTAGACATCATGAGTAACTTGTCGTTCGTCTTACTTGCCGTGTTTGTTGGGAGTGTGGATGTAAGTACTATTTGTATTCTGGTTTAGATTAACAGCAGTTCATAATTTAAATTTTATAAAAGTAAATAGAATAATTTAAAGTTTAAAATAAAAATATTTATGGGAATACCAGTTTTTTATTTGAAATCCTTTATATTAATTATATTTTAAAAAATAATTATAAAGTTAAAAAAATGTTAAAGATCAATATTAAACATACACACACACACTAACTGCTAGAGGCACATGATTTTGTAAAGTAAATTGAGTAAATATAAAACTTTACCTATATAATTTTACTAAATTTTGATTACTTAGTTATTTATAAAGTTTACGTATTCCTTTTTAAGTATATTTTACCCTTATTATTACTTTATTTTACCCTATTATTTCTAATTTAAACATTATAATATAACGCGTTCTGTAGATATAGCTTATCTTTATACGAAATTAACGATGTAACAATTATTTAGTATGTTTCATAAATAACTATTTAGTTATTTCTTAAATAACTATAATGGAAATCAAATTAAATTATTTTATTAACTTTTTATCAGAATAGTATTATTTCTGCCACTTCTAAAGCCTTTTAAAATCTTAAGTTGCTTTCAAATTATTCTGCTCGTGGAAATGAGTCTTCCAATAAAGGCGACTGTCTTTATTAGGGCATATAGTCCTTATTGTACTCTATCTATTTGTACTAATAATTATACTTTTACTTCTAATACAGTTCTTTTTTATAACCTAAACTTTATTTTTAATTTATTTAAAACAATTTGTTAAAAAATTAGTAACATTGCTTAGGCCTACTATATCAAATTGTGGTTTAACAAAAACGTACTCTAAACGTGACACAACAAATATTTTATATAGATTATTTTATTATTAATTTTGATGATTTTGGTACTGTTTACAAACGTAAAGCTTTGAATAAAAATTATTAAATATTTCTTGAATTTGAATAGCCAGAGTGGCTTTTGATTAATATAAAAAGAAAAATGTACAGTTGTGTGTAAATATATATATATATATATATATATATATATATATATATATATATATATATATATACACATTTTTCTTTGTATAATAAAATATATATATATATATATAGTATTGTATAGTATATATATATATATATATATATACTGTTACGTATTCCTTCACGGATGGAAAAATATGATGAATAGTTACTATCTGGAGTACATCCGTTCTGCAGTCCATATATTAGCAGATCCGACGTTTCGCTAGAATCTCATCCAGCATTGACGAGGTAAACCCAACAACAGTAGTGTGACTCGCTCTTCTACTGTTGTTGGGTTCACTTCGTCAATGCTGGAGGAGATTCTAGCGAAATGTCGGAACTGAGAGTTTATGGACTGCAGAATGAACGGATGTACTCCAGATATTATCTATTCATCATATATATATATATATATATATATATATATATATATATATATATATATATATATACTTTCGTTCATGATGACCTATTTATCCAAAAATGCAAATTTACCTGATGATGTATTTAAGAAGTAGTGATGAGTTGGATGGCACGTAAAAAAGCGTTTCTTTCGGGGCCGCTTTTACGTTTCGTCTATCTTTAGTCTTTTGTGTTTAGTCCAGTGTTTCCACTCTAGGATAAACTGTTGCTATCCAGGTTCTAATAGCTTTGGTGAAACGATCTTTTTACCTCTGACATGTCACGTAAATAGACATTACATTTCGTCAACTTCTAGACGCCCATTAGATCATCCGTTGGAATCCAGCTTGTCCCTTACTTTGGTGAAAAGATCTGATTAAAGCGCACATGGTACGTAACTTTGCATTACATTTCGAACATTTGTAGTTTTTGAAGTCGGGCCTACATTGATGCTCTAGGATCCCCCATCACCATTCAGATATTTCTTTGTTTGCTGAAGATATGTACTTACCTCTTGCATGGCACATATCTTTGCATTATATTTTATACATCCGTAGCTTAGGTTCTTCGTAGCCGCAGCAAAATACCCTGTGGGCATCCAGGTTCTTCCTAACATTGGTGATGCGATCTGCTAACCCTACAAATGGCATCTGCCCAACATTACATTTGGTCCATTTCTAGTCCTTAGGGTTAGGTCCTAGGTAGGGGGTCTATTATCATATTATATATATATATATATATATATATATATATTAAAACAACATAGGTTATTCAAATACAAGTTGAATAACCTATGTTGTTTTAAAATATTAAACAAGAAAACGTATTATATATATATAGTGTGGAAGAAAAAATTGTTTCTGTACATTTGCAAATAAGTATATTAGTTTAACAAATTAGTAAACATCAACTTATATTTATATTCTTTTATTGTTTTTAAAAATACTCTAGTTATTTTCTGGTTCAGCAATCTACTAATGTTTATTATATTGTTTCTCATTTTTCTGTGCAGTGATTTATAACTTTTTTACACGTTAATACTTTAATAAATGAATTATTAATAATATGAATTTACAGTTGCAATCCGTCACACCAGACCCAAAGAGTGAAACAACTAGGAATTCTGAATATGGAAAGCCCGAACATTCGTCTTTGGAGCCATTGGTAAATATCGTACTTGGTTTAATTGCTATTGACTCTCTGTCTGCGCGTGTGTTTGTGTGTATTTGTGTGAGTGTGTGTGTTGCGAGTTATCAATTTACTTTTATTTGGGTGTGAGTGTATTCTACTTCTAATATATCACAAAACCCCCTTTAAAACAGTGTGTTTAATAATTAAACATTGGTTTCGTTAATGCGTACTTTTGTTTTGTTTCAGAGGAGGAGAAACTTGTTCGAGAAACAATTAAGGAGTATTATATTAGGTTCAATATACAATATAAAGATATTCGTGTTGAGTTGCTTGGAAGGCACCTCTTCACTTACTAATAAGACAGTGAAAAATTTGCATAATATTTAAACCCAATCCAGTATTAATTTGAAAAATTTGGTAGTTTTCAAGGCTTCACAAGTTATTAAATTGTCTGATATAAATTTTGTAAATGCTAAGCGACTTGCGAAACACTCTGCTATCAAAGTGACTGGACTGTTTAACAAAATTAACAATAATATAAAAACTTTTAGCGATGGGTCCTTAGAAGGTCTCCAGAGGTACTAGAATACTTCCTTAGAGAAAATTAAAAGCTTCTTTAAAATTCTGACTGAAACCGTAAATGATTTGAGCAAGAAAATTAAGAATAAGGACTCAGTGAAGTTGAGTCTAAAGAGAATCGCTGTACTACACGACTCCACCATCAAGATATTTACTGACTTTAGAAATGCAAACAAGAAAGACGTAGGACGCCTAGTAACAAATTGCAGAGCAGAAACGCAGATTGTCGAATTGTACTGCGTTAGTCAGTTTGACGCAGTATCACAGTTTATTAGCCGCGGGAAAAATTTTATAACTTTCTAAAGAAATTAAAAACTCAAGCACCGAAGAGGTTTCAAAATTTAATTTTAAAGTTTCAGTCAGAGGTTACAAATGCTAAGAAAGCTGTAAATAAAAGTGAAACAAAAACGAGTACTAAAATTAATAGCATTTATGGAAAAGATTTATCACATGAGCCTGAGGGCCAAAATATGTATTTCAGTAGCGAAGCCGACGAGTTTATAAAGGCTGCCAATAAGGTTTTCTATGTGAGTATCATCTTGTTTTATATTTTCAAAGAATTTCATTGTTTTTTTTAAAGTGATTTTTGATGTTTTACAGAACTATAAATTTGTACTTTTGAGTTCTTACTAGTCTTTCAGTACTAGAAAAACTCGCCATTGTAATTTCCGAAAAAAAATATTTAGGCACAAATACTTAAAGGTTAGAGTATCATAAATTCGTGTTTTTTTTTTTAGTAGGTATCTAATAATAGGTAATCCAAAAGCCAAAGCAACATAAGCTGATGGCGTATAAGGTTAAACCTTCCTCAAAGTGAACTTCAAACAAAAACTAATTAACATTTTACTTTCAGATTATGCAATTGTTCAAAATATAAAAAATTGTTATGATATAATGTTACAGGAAGAGGAGGCAGACCAACGGAGAATTCACAGTGATACAATGAAGGATATAAAAGCGTATATTCAAAAGGCCAAGAAGGAGAGACCTTAACAATATATTGCCATTATTTGCTAAACTATGTAACCAGTATACAATTACATAGTATATCTGAATGCTATATATCCATTATGCTATAATATATAACTATTTTATCTGAAATGTATGTATCCATTATACTAACTGTATTGTAGCCAAAGTATCAATTATAATTTAATTAAATAACTATTATATCGGAAATCTATATATGCAGTATTTTATAATAAATAACCGAATTTATCTGAAACCTATGTATCCATTATACTATAATAAATACATATTAGGTATCTGAAAGTGTATTGAATGTCATTTTGTTTTATTTGCATTTCTCTGTGATTATGAGAATCCTTACGTTTTTTCGATGATGTTTCTATAAAATAAACTCATAACTTTAGAATTGTTTTTGCCCTAAGTCTCTTACTTCGCAAATGTTAATTGCTTGCATTAACAAGTACAACCTCATGTAGTTTTCCATGGTGTATTTCCAAGGTATCGCATCTAGGATTGCATTTCATTGCTGTTATAAGATATCGAATGGTATTTAATTTTTATTTTTTTTTAATGGTAAACAAACTATTATAGACACATTTTACTATAAGCAATCTTTTCGGACTCTAAAATCAAATTAATAACCACTCTAGTATCAACAGTGTTTTCTTCATCTCTATATTTTGCATTTAAACTTTCATCGGTTTTATAGCGAATTATTTGTGAAGTTTACGAATACGTATGAAATAATTATAAAATAGGCCTACAGGGAAATTATTTTAAAACAACAAGTGATTATTAGGATTCATACGGGTCGTATATAAAGACAGTTCTTTTAGACGGATGATCTTACCAAAGCGGTTAAAATGACCCAGTACATTAGCGCAATTAGATGATTAATTTCTTAGTATGGAGGAAGTTAAGATCTGCTTGTGGTACTTCCATTCCGTTTACAGATATTGCCCTGATGCAACCGAATGGAAGATCGATCACAAACAGTGCCGATATAGATAATGTACATTGAACGTCATTTTCTAACTTATCTTCAACTACAGCTTATAATAGATTAATCCAAGCGTATAAACTGAAGGAAGAAGCAATACCTTTTACTGTTGAATTGTCTGGAGATTCTTCTTTGAATATTCCGTCCTCTATTGGGTAATAGGAATCAGCTCTCTTGTCAACGAAATATTCCGCACCAGGTCCTGATTCCATTGTTTGCGCTATGATAAAACATCTATCATCATCGCCAAAATAAGTCATATGTCGGATATACAATCGTTTATTCGAGGACCAATGTTTTCCCTACGCATGGTTACAAGCGACAGTAATTCCTCTTTTAAAACCATGTAAAGACACAACCAATACCACAGGACTAGCTTAGTGGATACCTACCTCTTTGCAGAAACCAAGTACCCAGCTGATGCTAAACCTTCTGATATCTTCTGGTCTACATACCTGACATCCTAACAACTTTCTTTTTGCAGTTCCCAAATCAGGGCGGAGTAGTTGGATTGAGCTTTCCTCTTGGTCCTCGTCGCATCTTTTGCACACAGGGGACCTAGATCTTTCAATTTTGTATTACAGCCCTATCAGATTACCATATCCTGTTACCAGTTCTACAGCAACTCTGAGTTGAGGTCTACTTAAGGAGAGTAGCTCTTTGCCCTAAAAGTCTCCCCAGTAACCCCACAGCACCATGGATTTTGTTGCAATCCAAGATCGCATTCCATTCTTCCCTGCACAACTTGTTTATATGTGCCGTGATCCTCTTGCGCCCCTCCTGAGGCGGCAAGTTCACTGCCCTCAACAACACTAATTGAGCTATACTGTTGTGTAGGTGGCAACACTGAATTAGCTACAAACAGGTTATAACCAGTGAAAGCCAGATATAAGTGAACATTATTAAGTTGCGTGTACTATTGTAATGTTTATGTGATTATTATTATATTAAAATATAATGTCTCTTTACTACTTTGTGTATTAATTATTTTAATTGGAACATACGTACAGAACATGGTGTCAGGTGAATTTTAACTTAAGTTATACAATTTTAACTGAAGCGCAGTATAACCTCAACATTATTGTTGCGTTAATCGTCACTATAGTTAGTAATTTGATTTTTAATTTCCAATAAGTGGATAATAATGGAATTTAAACCGCCAAAAGAGATGAGTTTTTCAGGTAATTTACCAGAAAGCTGGATGAGTGGAAACAGAAATTTAATAATTACATGCTAGCCACTGAGAAAGTTAAAAAAAATTCACAAACTAAAATTGCAATACTCCTTATTCTTATTAGAGATGAGGGGTCAGAAGTTTATAATACTTTTAAATTTGATACTGATAAAGGTAAGACTGAATATGACATAATGTTTAAAAAAATTGATACCCATTGTTCGGTTAAACCGAATGTTGTGTTTGAACGACATAAATTTTTGAAGTGTCGTAGACAAAAAGGTCAAGCTATTGATAGTTATGTGACTACATTACGAACCCTGGCCTCAACATGTGAATTTGAAACTCAGGAAGAAGGTCTTATTAGAAGTAGTTTTAAATATTGAGGACATTGACCTTCAAGAACGAGTTCTAAGAGAAAAAGATATAAATTTAACTCGGGTCATAGGGTTTATTAAATTTAATAAGAGTAGTAAAGAGCAAGTAAAAGAAATTAAAGGAGAAATGTTGGTCAATACTGTTAAGACCTGTGAAAAGAATCGTCATGATAAAAACAACTATAAAAGTTATAATAAAAAATCATCATCTGACAGTGCATATGATCAAACATCTAAAGAATATTCGTGTAAAAAGTGTGAATATCAACAGAGATATGGGAAATGTGCAGCGCATGGTAAGCGTTGTAAAAAATGCAATTAATTAAATCATTTTGCAGTGGGTTGCAAAAATAAAAAAAATACATTACGTCAATGATGATGATAAGGGTAGTAGCTCTGATAGTGATGACTCTTTTGTGATTGATTGTGTTCAATCTAGTAAATCACAGCCTAAAGAATGGTGTTCTATGGTTGAAGTTCATGGAAGTAATATTAAGTTCAAACTGGACACAGGTTCGGATGTTAATCTACTGACAAATAGGAATTTAATGGATATAGGTGTTAATAGGATAATGAAAACAACAATAAAGCTTATAGCATATGGTGGAAATAAGATTAACATTATAGGTAGAGTAAAGTTGAGTTGTAAGCTACTTAAAAGCAATAAATCTATTATATTAAAATTTATTGTAGTTGATGGACCATCTGATAGGCCCATTTTAGGCTTACAATCATGTACCGTGCTGGGTCTTATTAAGAAAATAGATTCAATCAGTAAAACTAACTTTATCAGTTGTAATATTGATGTGTTTAGTGGTACTGGAAAGATAAAGAATTATAAGTGTCATATTTCCATTAATCCTGATGCAGTACTCACAGTGAAACCTCCTCGTAGAGTGGCATTAATGATTAAGGATCGACTTAAAACTAAATTAAAGCAACTAGAAGCTGATGTTATTATATCTAAAGTTGAAGACACACCTGTGTGGGTTGGATCTAGTTGTTTGTGCAATAATTAAGTAAAAGTGACTGACAAACTGTTGCCATAATTATATTAACGAAATAATAGTATTTGACGCTAATATACCCCAAAATAGAATGTAGGATGCTAAGGCAAGGTTAGCTATGAAATCTAAAAAGTTAGTGGGAAAGTTCACTTACTTGTAGGCGGTTGTCTGTCACAACTATAACTGGTGGTAGTACTACGTTCGGCCGCAAGATGAGTAGAGACAGCGCTCCAATCGTAGTAAAAATGTAGTTAAAAAAATGAATTATGATATAAATAATTGTTCCTCACTCACAATTTTGTATTTGAGGTAAAATGAGGAAATAGGAAAGGATTTACTTAACATTTCCCCCCACCGAAAACAGAATAAAGTTTTCTCAATTAAATAGAAATAAAACACACATTAAACAACAAAAAATAACACTACTTGAACTATAACAACTTGTGATATTAAAAATGTTCTTTAGTCATGGTAAGGGAGAGGACTTATCTTGACGACTGGGCGTCGGAAAGTCCCTCGCGTGGTTCGTACTGATACGACCACAACACCATCCTTTCCTGGGAATGTATCTTCAATTCTTCCCAACTGCCAATGTATTGGTGGAGAGTCGGTATCTTGAAGGAGTATCAAGTCACCTTTAGACACGTTTGGTGATTCCGTTGTCCATTTACTACGCTGTTGTAGCGTGTGCAAATACTCAATCCAGTAATGTCTCCAGAAATGTTGAACGACCTTTGAAATTAGTTGCCAGCGACTTAACGAATCATGGGTAATTCTTGAAGGTCTTGTTCAGGTATTGCGGTCAGAGCAGAGCTGTTGAGAAAGTGTACGGGTGTTAAAACATTAAATTCATTAGCGTGTGTGGATAACGGAGTTAATGGCCTGGAATTTAAAATTGCCTCAATTTTTGCACATAGTGTTGATAATTCTTCAAAGGTGAGAGCTTGTCCATTTAGCACTCTCTTGAGATGGTATTTTGTGGAACGTATTCCGGCCTCCCATAGACCTCCAAAGTGAGGACCGTCAGGTGGGTTGAAAATCCAAGAGATTCCTTTAGAGCTGCAATGTTCAGTTATCCTAGCTTTATTATTAGGCTCTTCGAAGTACTTGAATATGCCTGTCAAGTACTTGTTAGCTCCCACAAAGTTCGTTCCATTGTCGGAAAACATATAGTGGCAAATACCTCGTCTACTGACATATCTATCGAGTGCAGCCAAAAATGCATCGGTTGAAAGATCCGAAACCACTTCGATATGGACGGACTTTTGTAGATAGACACATAAACAAACAAATATATGCCTTAAATATCTTAGCATTTCGTCGTATAAATTCCTTAATTAAAATAGGACCGCCGAAATCCACTCCAGTAGATATGAACGGTCGTCCTTGACTTGTTCGTGAGGGTGGAAGATCTCCCATACGAGGATGTATGAACGTTGGCTTCATTTTATTACAGGTGAGAAATTTGGAGAGTGTGGACCTAATAGCACTGCGAATACTCAGAATCCAATACTTCTGTTGAATAAATGATTGTAGTGTGCGTGGTCCAACATGTAAATAAGATTTGTGATAATGCTCGATTAAGAGTGTAGTCAAGCGGCTTAACTTGGGTAGTAGAATAGGATGTCTAAAGTCTTGTGGCAAGGCAGCATTACGAAGCCTACCCCCTATCCTAAGAAGCCCACGATTGTCTAAAAAAGGGTTCAGTTTCCTAAGGGAATTTGATGTCTCTCCTCCACCTTTAAGTGAAATTAGATCTTCTGCAAAGTACCTTTTCTGTGTGTATTGAATCCAGAAATGTAGAGATGAACCTAACTCAGTATGAGATAATGAACCTTTAACTTTAGATTGTGTATGACAGTTTGTTATAAGTCGTTTGCACAAGGCGCATACTCTTATTAACCTGGTAAACGAAGACAATTTATCAATTAAGTTAAAACTTGGTGTTTTGGTTTCAGCGACACAAATAGTATCAATATTCAACTTGATATCTGGTAATACATTCATACTTGAGCAGGGTGCGTACCGCAGCGGCCATTCCTTTATGGGTGATGTCATGAATAATGGGCCGAACCACGAAAGCGAATGAGCTATGAATAGACTAGGGAACTGGCCCCGAGAACTACAATCTGTTTAGATTTGTTGACACATAATGCCAGCTGTTAGGAAATAATATCTCCAATATTTCTGTCACACGGTTAGCAACAATGGTTTTGAGCAAATAAGGAGACGTTTTTAGCCAATTAATCACCACCATTGAATCAGTAAATGCAAATATACCTTCTATTTGCAAAACTTCACTTAAACATTTTTTAAGATAATCAAACATTCTTGAAAGTAATAATGCTCCACAAAGTTCCAACCGAGGAATAGACAATGTTTTAAAAGGTGCCACTTTTGACTTCCCAATAATAAGATGAGACGTAGCTGTGTTGGTTGTACAGTCAATCAAATAAATTACAGCACTGTATCCTTTTTCAGAAGCATCGGAAAAACCTACAAGGTAGCATAGGCCTGACCCAGGAGACACTGTAAACCGGCTTAATTTTATATTAGATAGAAGGTGTGGTTCCGAGGCAAAGGTTGCCCATTCCTTTTGAATGTTTGGGGGAACTTCATCATCCCAACTAAGCCCAAGTATCCAAAGTCTTTGAACCATGGTTTTGGCCAATATAATCACAGGGGATAGCCAAGCGAGAGGATCAAATATGCGTGAGATATGGGATAAAATGGCACGTTTTGTGTATATTAGGTTGATGGGAGTTATACTGTAAGAGAACATGTCTTATTTAGCAATCCATTGAAGACGTAAAATCAAAATGATGTGATTTCCATCTGAATCCAACGAAATAGGAACTTCCTTGTGTTCGTCAGGTATAGCCTCAAGTAAGCTAGCGTAATTGCTGCTCCATTTATGAAGACTGAATCCTCCCAATGCAAGAAGATTTATAAGTTGATTTTGTAAATCCAATGCTTCTTGAACATTCGCTGCGCCTGTCAGAATATCATCAATATAAATGTCCTCTTGAAGAACCTTGGCTGCAAGAGGGAACTTATCTCCTTCGTCTATAGCAAGTTGTTTCAATGTTCGCAAAGCCAAATAAAGAGCAGATGAAACACCATACGTAATTGTCATGAGTTCAAATTTCTGGATCGACTCGTTGGGGTTTTCCCGCCAGATAATATGCTGATACTTTCGATCTTGTGAACGGACTAATATTTGCCTGTACATCTTACAAATACCCGCAATTAAAACTAATGGATGCAATCGAAATTTTACCAAACCATCAGCAATATCGTTTTCTAGCTTAGGCCCTGTCAACAGTATATCATTTAGTGACCTATTTTTTGTAGTCTTCATAGATGCATCGAACACTACACGAACCTTAGTGGATGAACTAGAATCTTTGATAACGCAGTGATGAGGTATGAAATAGGGTTGTTCTTGAGGCGAATTATTTGATAAGAGACGCATGTGTGCAAGGTTAGCATGTTCCCTCATAAAGGACTTATACTCTCTATACAGATTGGCATCACGCCCTAACCTTTTCTCCAGGTACTTGAACCTATTGGTTGCTTGGTCGCGTGACTGACCTAAGACGTTATCACTTTCTCTTATTGGAAGAGGAAGAACATAACGACCTTCCATATCACGATAGTGTAATTCCTTAAAACTCTCTTCACATTGAACTTCACCTGGGTTGGGAGGTATCTTATGAGGAACTTCCTCTATCTCCCAGAAACGTCTTAAACTTCTGTTTATACTACTTGTACTTGAAAAAAGCAAGCATGATGAAGTGAGTGCAAGCTGAGGTTGCTTATCCTTCAACTTTCCTGTAATAACCCTACCATAAATGCTATGAAGAGCGGAGGGGCAGCCATCCGTAGTACTGAGCTGTTGCCCATCATAGACCTCAGAAAATAAATCCGCAGCTATCAGAAAATCAATCTGAGAGGGTATGTGAAAATAGGGTATGTGGGATCAGCCAAATATAGATGTTTTAACTTGGAGACGATGTGAGTGGGAATATGAACGCTAGGCACATGAGCAGTGGTTTTTGAAAGTATCACAGCCTCAGCATTTAGTTGAGGAGTTATGGAGTATCGAGGCTTTAGTATACACGTGACAACTCCTTTAGTACCCTTGACCTCATTCTGGGCTAGGCCAGCTATAGGGAATGAACATTTTCTTCGTACCAACCCTAAACGCTTTGCACAGGCAGATGTCATGAAGGAAGTTTGGGCACATGAGTCAATAATTGCTCTAACAGGTTGAAACAGGCCGTTTTAGTCCTTGACATGAATAACTGCAGGCCCTAGTATTACAGTAGAATAATGCTGCTGTGAATCTTGAACTAAGCTAGTAGAGGTATTGTTAGTGATTGAATCCTTAACCGACTAAAGAGAAGGATTGGTTTGAGGTGATGCAACATGCACCAAAATGCTGCATGAATCGTTCACAATAGGCTGAGTATGTTCTAAATGAAGGTATGTGTGGTGTCGTTGGCCGCAAGTTGAACAATTTGTCTTGGACAGACAACGAGACACGCTATGTGAACCTTTCACACAATTAAAACATAGTTTATTGGCTTTAACTAAATCTTTACGTTGATCAAGGCTGATACGTTGGTATTCAGGACATTTGAATATAGTATGAAGTAGTTTGCAGCATGGACAAAGTTTAGATGCATCAGTAGAGGAAGTGACCAAGACTCTATTTGAAAATGGAGTAAGATTTTTAACTGCGGACCCTCGCTTTGAAGATGTAACAGTTTTTAGAGCAAGGTTTCTATTAACGTGCTTATGAGCTGGGTGTAGATCGTTATCTTGAGATATTTCTAATATACGTGCATGGTTTTGTAAGAATTTCACTAAATCATCAAACTTAGGTATTTCGGAATCAATGTTCTGTAATTCAAACTGCTTGCATGTAGTAACTGATAAATTTCTCAAAGCAATATACATAAACAAAAAATCAGCAAGGTCTGGAATACCCAGTGCCTTAAGTGCAATAACCGGTTCATAAAACTTTCCTAAAAAATCATTTAAGGTCGAAGCTGACTCATTATGCTGTGGAGTACAACTAAAGAGTGTGTTTAATAAGGATATTCCTAGCACACGCTTGTTTTGATATTTGTTTACTAAGGATTTCCAAATAATGCAATAATTCTTCTCTGATATATTAAGGCTGCGAGCAATGCTTAACGCAGAACCAGAAAGTGCAGAGAGTAAATAGTGAAACTTTTCAATGTCACTGAGTGACGTATTTTCATGTATGAGAACGCGAAAATTATCGTAAAATGGTGTCCATTCATTGTAAGATCCGTCAACCTTTGGCAAGGCAATTTCTGGTAAACGAGGCCTACTAGAAGTTTTATCCTTACTCCTACTGCCAACAGAGGATTGTTCCACATAACTAATTCTATTATAGACTACTTGTATTTTAAAATACAACTCGTCAAAGGTTTCGGCTTTTTGAACAGTTTCGTATTGTTTTTCGGGATCAATTTGTAATGACGTTGCTATTATTTCCTCTTGAACGGCTTCAAATTGTGTATATGAGTCGCCTATATTATTATATCTCGCTTTAAATTGTTCTAACTTAGATCTGAGATTTCTTTAGAAAGATCATACAGAATTTGGATAAGGCGATATAGCTTTTCTCTCCTAGCTATTAGTAATTTTAAATGATTTGCTAGTTTATTCATAATTATATACAATTTGCAGCATAGAAAATATTAAAGTTTTCTTTAAATAATTCACTAAATAGAATTGAACATTTAAAGCGAATAGGCCTAAGCTTTGCTATAATAGAATGCGGCTTTCGCCTAAAAAAACTTTGCAAAGATCAGATTATTAACTAACCTACAGTGGACTGTATTAAGCTTTATAATATACAGTTTTTTGTTAATGCGTTATATAACTTAAGAAAACAAAAAAACATAAATTTTAAATATTCGAATATATTTTGAAGCAGTATTTCAACAGATTATAAACACATTTCAAAACTTGAACACCTTTAAAAACACTCACGGACAGGTTTATCCGGCCCGCAGGACCAAAATGTTTGTGCCATAATTAAGTCAAAGTTACTGACAAACTGTTGCTATAATTATATTAACGAAATAGTAGTATTTGACGCTAATATACCCCAAAATAGAATATAAGATGCTAAGGCAAGGTTAGCTATGAAATCTAAAAGAGTTAGTGGGAAAGTTCACTTACTTGTAGGCGGTTGTCTGTCACAACTATAACTGGTGGTAGTACTACGTTCGGCCGCAAGATGAGTAGAGACAGCGCTCCAATCGTAGTAAAAATGTAGTTAAAAATGAATTATGATAGAAATAATTGTTCCTCACTCACAATGTTGTATTTGAGCAAAAATGAGGAAATAGGAAAGGATTTACATAACACTAGTGATAATAGAGAAGAAGGACGGAAGTCTACGCCTTTGTCTTGACCCTAAGGATCTTAAAAAAGTTATAATTAGAGAGCCAGCCCTACTTAATTCAGTTCAGGATGTGAGTGCACAGTTATCAGGAAATTCAGTCTTTTCTGTGTTAGATCTAAAAGATGGGGTTTATAATATTGAATTGGATAAGGCTTCTACAGATCTTTGTGGCTTTGCTACACCATTTGGAGTGTATAAATTTTTAAGGCTACCGTTTGGAGTATCTGTAGCCCCTGAAGAGTTTCAAAAAATTAATATGAGGAATTTTGGTGACATTCCTAACGTAATAATATATTTTGATGATTTATTGATAAAAGCAAAATGTCAGAAGGAGCATGATAAAACAATGAAAGCTGTTTTAGATAGAGCACGTCAGTTAAACGTAAAATTTAATGCTTCAAAGATTCAATTTCGTATTAATGAATGTAAGTTTTTGGGATTTGTATTTAATAGTGATGGTATGAAATAGATCCCTCTAGAGTTGAAGCTATAAATCAAGTTAAAATACCTACTTGTAACAAAGAGCTGTTGAGACTTCATGGACTTCTAAATTATCTTAGAGTCTTAGAGTTTTATTCGTAGTTTTGCTGAGATTACAGCACCTTTCAGAGAACTGATGAAAAAGAATGATGAATGGCTATGGACGAAACATCGTACTGATTTATTGAATAAAATAAAGTTGCTTATCACTGAGGCTCCGATTCTTAGCTGTTTTGATCCAACAAAAGAAATTACAATAGAGTGTGATGCATCTAAACATGCATTAGAATGTTGTATATTACAGGGGAACAAGCCAGTGGCTTATGCATCGAGAGCTTTGAATAATGCAGAAGTAAATTACGCTCAGATAGAGAAAGAACTCCTAAGTCTTGCATATGCAACTCAAAAGTTCCATCTTTATATTTATGGACGAACTGTTAGTGTTAGAACAGTTCACCGTCCATTAATATCTCTTCTTAAGAAAAGGATTTCACAAATTGGATCCAATAGACTTCAAAAAATGGCTCTTATGCTAGTGAAATATGATCTTAATTTGATTCACATTCCTGGAAAAGAAATGTATATTTCTGATCTATTGTCTCATGACTGCGAAAATAGTTCACCAGAAGATTCTGATACAGGCAAATTCTTGTCTGATACAATTCATATGGTAGCATCTAATGCAGCTAATTTGCAAATAAGTGAAGCTAAAATAGATAAATTTATTAAAGAAACATAGAGTGACCCTATATTGCAAACTCTTACTAATTATTATTTTCAAGGATGGCCTACAAGTAAAAATTGTCTTCCAGATAATATTAGATATTATTTTAGACTGAAAGATGATATTCATGTTTCAGAAGGTCTTGTATTTTTAAATCAAAAGTTAATGGTTCCTCTTAGCTTACAAAAGGAAATGTTAAACAAGTTACATACAGGTCATCTAGGATTTTTAAAAACAAAAGCTAGGGCTCGTAGAGTATTTTACTGGCCTCAGATATTGGCACAGATTGAAAATATTATCAATGGATGCCCTCATTGTCAAACAAATAGACCAGCTAAAACTAAGGAACAATTACTACCAGATGAAGTACCAAAATTACCTTATGAGAAGATTGGTATGGATTTAATGGAAATTTCTAATAAGAACTATTTGATTGTTGTGGATTATCTATCGTTTTGGATTAATGTCATACACTTACATTGATAAACAGCCTTAGATGAGGTTAAAGCTTTAAGGCCTATATTTGCTACTCATGGCATTCCACAGATAACAGTAGCTGATAACATGCCATTCGACTCAGGGGTGTTTAGAGACTTTGCTTCACAGTGGGGCATCAAAGTTGTAACTACTAGCCCTCACCATGCAAAAAGTAATGGAATGAGTGAGAAGACTGTAGGCACTATTAAAAATATGATGAAGAAAAGTCAATCATCTAATACTGATATCAACCTAATGTTGTTAGAACATCATAATACGCCTCCGTCTGGTTTGAGTGCTAGTCTAGCTCAAACTCTTATGAGTCGTCAACTGCGATCCACAATACCTACAACACTCTACAATCTCCAACCACATTGTGTATATATAAGAGATGAGAAATTATTGAAACAGAAAATAACGAAGCAATTTTATGACAGAACATCCAAGTATAATCAGATATTTCAAGAGGGTGATAATGTGCTCTACAGAAAAAATCAACAGTGGCATCCAGCGGTGGTAGTAAAACCACATCTTCTCGTTCATACATACTAAAAACAAATGATGGTTCAGTAATGCGTCGGAATTCTGTGTACATAAAACCATCTAAGTTAAAGGAACCTTCCTCTATAGTGCTGAACGCATCAGATGAGCACTGCAGGGAGTCAGTTTTAGTACCAACCATTGATCACCGACAAGTGAGGAGTAATTTACCATTGCCTGTGATCAGATACTCAGATCAGATTACCATACCTCTTCAGATGCTTCTTCATCTAATAAAAATACTTCATCTCAAGATGTTTTAGTATCATCAGCAAATACTAATGGAGTACGAAGAAGTGGTAAAAGCACCGGAAAAATTAAACCTTTACTTTTATCAAATTTAAACTTTCTAATTTCCATGAGTTTTCTAATTCGTCCTGTTAACTCCTTATTCGTGATTTTTTCTAACTTTAAGATTAAGTTGTATAACTTGGAAGGGAGATGTTTTGTAGGTAGCAACACTGAATTAGCTACAAACAGGTTATTACCAGTGAAGGTCATGTATAAGTGAACGTTATTAAGTTGCGTGTACTATTGTAATGTTTATGTGATTTTATTATATTAAAAGATAATGTGCCTTTACTACTTGGTGTTTAATTATTTTAATTGGAACATACGTACAGAAAAATACACCCTTGTTTTGCTAAGGCGTTAGCTCTCTCAATCCCTATCCAGGTAGAATGTCCTGGAATTCAGGTTAGGTTGAGCGAATTATACTTAATCCACTCTGCTAGAGAAGCTATAGTCTCACCTACCAGCCTAGAGTTGGTACTAGCCTCACCTAAAGCCTTCAGAGCTGCTTGACTGTCCGATCAAATCCATCTGGAGGTCTTGCCCATCTTGCCAGGCCATATTATTTCCTCAGCACATAGTTTTATCGCGAGCACTTCCCCCTGGAAAACAGAGTTGTAGTCTTCCAGGCAATGACAAAATCTGTTTTGGTATCTCGGTCCACTAAATCCCTCTCCCACTCCTTCCTTCATCTTGGACGCATCCGTGAACCTGATTTCTCCATTTTTTGGTCTGCACCCTGCCATGCTTCTCTTTCATATGGATTTTGTAAATTCCATTTTTCTTTTTTAGTGACAGTATCTTATTCTGAGGTTCTATCCAGAGCCCCTTCAGTGAATCCCCAAATAGCTGTTAATGACGTTTGCTACTTGTCTTCCACCGCCCGGTACAACTTAGACGGTTTTTATTGTCTCATCCTAATTTCAAGACTAAGGATGGAAAACCCAACATAACCCTCATCGCCGCACAGGGTGTGCTTCTCCTTGTAGCTGTTATGCCTCTAAGGAAGAGCCTCTGCAAGCGGTACAGCGCTCTTTAAATTGTTTCTTTTGATTTAAGTTTCGAAAATGGAGTTTCTCCGAAATGCGTCAACAGAGAAGAATTGTGAAATGTTATAAATGACAGAAATTTGTACTTAAACATATAGACGAGTATTAAGTTAGGGTGCATGGGAATATATTTGACTGAGGATATAGAGTAGCAGCTGGCATTGCGTGGGCAAGATGGCGTGCCTGGTTCAGGGTATAGATAGCTGGCATCTGTCCCTCACTATACATTTAGCATAGGCCACATTTAATCATCGACAAATAATTGCAGTTCTTGATTAGGGTGTGTGTAAACAAGGAAATCTAAACTGTTTATATTTGCTTGAAATTAAATCTTCGATGTTTAAGAATGAATGCAGAAAACTAGTGCAATTTATAAAATTAGGGATAAACGCTGGCTTTGTGCAGGACCTGTTGTGTTTTGAAAGATAAACGCTCCCATTAAGAATTTGGTGATTGTTTTAATGTACTTTTTATATATCATATTTTTATTTCAAGGTAATTGAATCAATACTTAATTGTTCTGTAAACATCATCCGGGAAAATTGCTTTGAATAATCTATTATATCAGAATAATAGAATGATTAGGTCATTTTAAACTAACTAAGCCTTGAAATTATCTAATTACACATTGCTATGTTTAGGACAATTTCCATTTTCAAAACTTGATAATTATATCTGTGCATAATCGATAATGATAAAACAATTATACCTGGTTATGTAAAAAGCCTTAAGATACTTGGTGACGACGATCCAAATTTGAAGTTTTGAAAATAGACAAAATTAACTTCATAATAAGAATACAACTTTTTAAAATTCTTTTTTTTACAAAACATAGCACTGTGTTATAATATCTTTAAACATAGCTGTAAAAGTATCACTTTAGGGTGGATCTCGTTAAAAAATATTGTTACACTCGCGTCCCTCGGCGGGTTTGGCTGCACTAGTTTAAAATTGTCACTTTATATGTTAATTTACCAAATTTAAAAACAACTAATAATTGATGATGAATATGGAACTGGAATACAAGTTTATAAAAGCGTATTATTTTTACCGAAAATACAATTGCAGCAATCATGTATATTATTCCTGTTTTTGTAATTTTTAGCCTTTAAAATGATATTTTGCAAAATCCTTTCTTACTATTTGTCTACGTTATGAGCGAAATATTCCCTGAAATTTTAACCCACTACCTTTTATAGTTTCGACTCTACGTTGATTTTTCATTGTCAAAAGTGACTAATTTGTTGACAAGTGAAATGACCGATCAAGGAGACCATGTGTAACGGCTACCAACTGTTTCCCTTGAGCGTTAGTTTTTTAACAGCAAATATCTTTGATTAATAATTTGTAACTATATTCTGATGTAGTTCTATATAACATTTGAACAAATTATTTGTAGGAATTGTGCAGCAATTTTTGTGCGTATACACACGCGTGTGTATCGTACGCCTACTGCCTAAACCTCAGTTTAAAGCTTAAAACTAAAAAAACGTAAATAGGCTATTTCAATTTATAGCATGCTATTATTTGTAGCAAATTAAGCTCCTATAAGTTTAAAAGTAATATTTTATGTAAAACAGTGGCTTGCAGGTAGCCTCGAGTCAGGAGAAGTAAGCAAAATTTGTTTAGAATGTACAGGTTCGAACCAAGCACTTTAGGTCAACAACCGTTGGTAGTATGCTAATATCAATATAAATTTCAATATACAAATTAGTAGCCTAATTAATAAATAAAATGTTACAAATATATATTCAATTTCAATTTAATTAGATCTGTTTTATTAAGAATTTATTAACTAAAAGTAGATATTAAACGGCCTGATGACAATGAATACTGGTAGTTGTCTCAATGTTTATAAGAAAACATAATCTTAAAGGCTTTATGTGTTTGTATAAAACGTTTCTAAATTAAAAATCAAGTGTTAAATATGTGCTACTAATGTATATTTATAGCTCAAAAAATGAAAGAAATTAGGTTTTTTCAGTGACCATTTCTCTTACTAATATATATATATATATATATATATATATATATATATATATATAAACAGGTCCCCTGCTCTACAACAATATGACGTAAAAGGTTTCATGACTTAGGCATATTGAGAGCAAAGTAGCTGGTCATTCAAATGTCTATCAAGAATAATTGAACAGTAAGAAGGAATTAGTTATTACCAACAGAGCTTGCAATTTTTGTGTTGCATATAATGAGGTTTCGTAACAATTGTTTATATTGATATCACTTGGGAAAATCATTTACTGATATTTTTTAACACTTGCTACCAAGTGATATCAATAAAACAAATAAAACAGAACTAGCAAAAAGCCTTGCATTGCAAAATTGAGAAGAGCGGAGGAGACAAAGTCTATAGGAATGTATTAAGCCTTTATAAAAAAAGGATCTGCAGAGGAGAATATCTAAATATCTAAATTTTTTTAAAAATTGTTTGGGCCGGTTTTTTAAGAACATAATGACCTTCAACCCTATTGTATGCATGGTTTAATCAATCTGGTAGCGGATTCATATTTTTTTGTCTGTTGAGTTGCAAATGACGGGGGGTAGTCAGGAAGAATTTTCTTAGAGTTTATTCGGGGATCCAAGATTAAGTGAAACATTTAATTGAACTGTGTGAAAGATAGATATATCCATGAGAATTTTAATACATCAGCAGTTTCTCTTATTTTCTTCTTTTCTACCTATTTTCCCACTGCATATGTTTTAACTTCTTTTGACCTATATTTATCTTCTCTTCCTGCTAAGCTATCTATACAGTTAATTATTTTACTATATTATGGTATGTTGTGAATTAAATACGATGACCTTTTTATAGTTAATCGATATGGATTTGTTACATTATTTGGGGCTGCATTTCTCTTGGCCCTATTATTTGCTCTGCTCAACAATGTTGGAGAGGCAAGACTTGATGCATTTAAGATGGTTACACGAGCTAGGGGCCCCCTCGCAGTGAGAGTACAAGACATTGGAGCAAGGTATGGCATAAGTCAAGGGGTAACGTACTGCGTTGTTGTAAGGAATGTGAGCAGCATCATTATATGCAATATAAATACATGGGAACAACTTAGTAAACGATTAGGGTTTTATAACTTTTCATAACAGTATAAGTAATATAACTCAGTTATTTTTAGTCATAATGTTTATTAATATATATGTTCTTTCAGTTCTCTATGACTAATCTTCTGCGTCGTTCCAGTTCCCAGGGGTAGGAAACTTTCTCAGACAGGGTGTTATGGAGACTTTCTGATTATTTCATCTTCCCTCATCCTCTTTTTAACCATTCTCTGAGTGCCTATATATTAGATAACTTTGACTGATTTCTTTTGTTTGCATTCTTTGAACGGGATCTTACCAGGATGGTTTTTCCTTTATCAGTTGTAAGATATAACGGTCTTCTATAAACTTTTTAACAATTTTGCTGTAGCACATCTTAAAACTTCGTCTAGATATTTCCGAAAGTCCAGTTTTATTGTCAGAAGTTACAGGTTGTAGTGCTCGTTAATGTGATATACAATTGATATTTTTTATTCCTGTTTATATTTTTTGACCATAGTATCAAAGTTAAACTCCTATTAATATTTCCACTTTCTTTATTCGTCCTGTTATTTCTATATTAATATGAGACACTTGCCTGTATTGGGGCTTTCTTACTTATCAAGTAAGAAAGTAAGTACAGTACTGTGCTAACTAGTATCTCAAGTTAAAAATTAAGTAAATAATAATAAATATTTGTAATCTTCAAATGCATTGATCCTTTCAGAGGTTTCTCTCATTCCCTACTCTCACACCACTCCCCTATCCACATATATTTTTTTAACTAAAAACACTAGTAAATATAAAAAAAAACACAACTTGCCTATAGTAGCACTTACTTTTATAATTGCTGAGGATTGCGGTTTCAGGAGATGTGCCCCATTCTCAAAAAAGACTGTAACCTACCTCTTGGTTTTTGTATTAGAATGGGGGGGATGTAGGTGTATTTTGGTGAATATTAGCGGTTATGATGTCAAAAAGTGTATGTGAGTTAGGATGTAATTTGGTGTTGAGTATGTGTGTAGGGTGTAGTTTGAAATGTTTGTATATCTCATACTGTTCCATTGTGTTGATATTCCATATAATTGTGTTCCATTATAGTTGGTTATTTTTTAGTTAAAAGCTAGTAGCTCACGTGAAGATGGAAACAATTAACAAATATTCTTTCCTCCATGTTGATGATTTTTCAAAAGTTTTATATTCTTGGATAAGTTTTCTGATCATACAGTCAACATCTTCTTTTCAAACTTGCACTTTTTGTATTTTACATCTTGAGGTTTTTGTATAAATTACACTTTTTTACTGATCAGTAATTCTCAGCGTTAAATAATGCGCTGACCTAGCGCAGAACGCATCTGATGAATAAATCAGTAAGTAGTGCTTTTTTGCCAAGATATTGCAAAAAAGTGTAATCTTCTTTGCCTTTAGCAACTACCATATTACATTAGTAAAATGGATTATGTAAAGCGTGCTGTTATCATTTAGGGGCATACTCATGCCCTACTATTTCTGATGCCAGTAGTAAAAGTATATTTTGAATGGGGTAGGGGAAGCAGTTCTGCCTTAAAGCTATTGTCAATAAATTCTAGTGACGTAATGATTGACCTATTTCATTCTAAATATTGTAAGCAAGTACATTTTTTCAGGTGTAATGAAATATATAACAACTAGATAAGGAAATAAGTGTGAATAAATCACTCTAATATATAATCACCTTCCTAACAAACGTATTTTGTTTACTAAAGGGACTTCGCTGCCTTTCATGGCATACCCTGAAGAAGTTTTAACTACTTTTAAAGTTACTCATTACATCTTATGGGAACAGTATTTGCGTTAATCAATATTTATTGTTATTTTTGTTGGTTTTTAAAACTAATTTAAAGAGAGAGATTATTTAAGGAAATTGATTATGTAAGGAAAACTTCTTATGTGCATTTCAACTCCAAGTTGGAAGCATACAAAACCTAAATTTAAACATAAACTCCATAATAATTAATATTTTTAACAATTATTCACCCTTTCAGACTTTTATTATTGCTTACGCAAGTGATTTGTTATTCATCCAGGTTGTTTACTTACAAAATGAAAGTCTTGAAGGCTATATAAACTCTTTATTGTCAGGTAATGTACGCCAAGTGTAACATAGACTATTCAACGTTATGCAACATATATATGCTATATAATACAGATTTGTACTCAAAGATTATACTTTACATTTTCTGATATAGATGTGTTGATACTTAAAGATATCTTAAATAAATTACTACTTTTGGTATCAATGGCAAAATAATCTACTACTTACTTATGATATTTCTTTAGCAGACGCGATTCTGATTAGGTCAGTGCATTATTCAATACAGTTTGTCACGGACAAGACTGTTTCTCAGGTATGTTGTATTGGGTTTGTCAAAAGTGATACCAAAAGCAGTATTTTAAATAAAAAACCTTAAATTAATGATTTACTACACAAAAACTGCAAGTTTTAATATCTTAAAAAATAAAATATTAGCATTATAGAGGAATTAACCGATTCTCTTAAAAGGAAAACAATATTGAACTTAACTTTTAAAACTTTGGGTTGATACGACTTTGTATTTTACTTAAAATTAGTGGTATTTAAATCATAAGTAATTATTATGCATATATATATATATATATATATATATATATATATATATATATATATATATATATATATATATACATATATATATTGTTAAATATTTTGCCATGTAACGGCATAGTTTTCGGGAGAACTTTAAATACTCAATAAATGAAAAAAGTTAACAGCTATCGCACATACCTCACTGGGCTCAGTACCACCACTTGTCCTTCCTGTCGCATGACGGACAGGTGTTCGGGTGCACCCTTTCACGCACTTATCACGTACCTAAGTAACTTAAGAGAAATCACATATAATTCAAAATAATCACTATTTATGCTAATAATATTTTCGCCACACGACGGGAGAAGCAAAGAAAGAAATATCTACTTCATGTACAGCGTAACGGGAAATATGCGTGATCTAAGCCGAGCCTTGCTTAGAACTTACGAGAAACTACGTCACGTCGAGAGTGATGGGAGGGAGTGATGGGGACACGTCGTTTTACCGACGTCTTGAAATGAACTGTCTCGTACAGAACCTTGCAAGGGACAAAGGCTAGCCGATAAGGAGTCCTTCTCTGAAGCATTTACAATGTTTTTTAAATTATATTTAATTTAAAGAAAAGTATACCGGGGGATCCTCCTAGGATTCAAAGAAGAATACAATATAAGCTACCCCAGCATGAGATAAAAAAAACAATAATTAACAATAATCAAAATGAGAGTTATTTACAAAATACAAATATACACTAATAAAAATAAAAATTACTTTTCTAGAGACATGAGGAAAAATAATAAATTTATTCTGCACTAATGGGCAGCGGGAAAACCTTATGATAAGGTCGAGTTATAAGTCCTTGCTGTGTCTTGAGCTGAACAACTCGCACCACACCGTCCGTGCCAGGGAACACTTGTGTCACTCTTGCCAATGGCCAAGAGAGAGGCGGAGTAGGTTGATGAACTACCACTAGGTCGCCCACACGCAAGTTGTCTGTCGTTTCCGTCCATTTGGTCCGCTGCTGTAGAGTGTGAAGATATTCCACCTGCCGCCTTTTCCACACGCGTTGGTGAAAAGCATGGACGAGGTGCAAATTCTTAAGTCGATTAGTAGGGACTTCAGCCCTACTCTTCGGGTACGGAAACGAGTATATCTCTAATTAAAAAGTGTCCGGGGGTCTGAGCAGTGAGATCGGAAGGATCGTTAGACAAAGGTGTGAGTGGTCGAGAGTTGAGGATTGACTCGACTTGAGTTGTCAGAGTCATGTATTCGGAGAGAGTTAGAACGTGTTCACCTATGACACGACGCAAGTGATGTTTAGCGCTTTTAATTGCGCTTTGCCATAGTCCTCCTTAATGAGGTACCGCAGGAGAATTGAAGTGGAAATTAACTCCACGTTGAAATGAAATCCACAAACGAGATCTTGTCCTGAGGTCCTGAGTAGAGATCGCAAAGCATTGTCAGCTCCCACAAAGTTTGTTCCGCAGTTGGAATAGATGTGTTGACAAAGACCTCGTCTAGACACAAATCGAGTCAATGCTGCGATGAACACGTCCGTCGAGAGATCAGTGACCACCTCAATGTGAACAGCCTTGGTGACAAGGCAAACAAAGACACAGGTGTATGCCTTGATGGTTCGAATAGAACGTATATTATGTACTTTCAGAGTTAAAGGACCACCATAATCAATGCCTGTGTTGAGAAATGGGCGAGTAGGGGTCAGTCGAGGTTGAGGTAAGTTTTCCATAAGAGGATTCGTATATTTAGGTCGGTGCTTAAAGCACACAGTACACTTGAAGACGCGTACACGGATTACATTCCGAGTACAGAATATCCACACCTATTGTGCGAGAATTGATTGAGTGAGTTGAGCTCCAAAATGAAGGTACTTCTAATGATATAGGTCAATTAAGGAGTCAACTACAGGGTGTTCCTTAAGCAAATTTACCGGATGTAGCGTCTCATAACGAATCTGTGCTGCTATGAGTCGTCTACCAACTATGAGACATGGTGTTAATCGTCGAAGCATAGAAGATACCATGTTAGGAGGGGTTTGTTCTAATACATTTAAATCTTCGACGAAGGAGGATGCCTGAAGTAATTTGAATATTCGGATTATGGCTGAGTTTAAATCCTCAGTAGTGAGAGGTTCAATAGTTCTTCTAATGTGACGAGAGTTGTGTATGAAACGCAACAAGTACGCCATTACACGCTGCAGTCGACTAAAACTAGAATATTTCCGCAGCAAGTCCCAGTCTGAGTGAATAGTAGAGAGAAGGGATATAGGTGAAATAGGTTTATATTCCCCTGTGTCAATGAGTTTTGCAGGCTCAAAATGAGATATTGGCCAGTTATCATGAGACTGTTGTAACCAAGATGGTCCGTACCACCATAATTTATGTTGAAGTAGGTCTGAAGGAAGTAATCCACGTGAAGCGCAGTCAGCGGGATTGTGTTCACTCGATACGTGCCTCCAATCATAAGAAGACAATAGTTCCTGAACCTGCGCTACCCGATTGGCGACAAAGGTTTTGAGTCCTTAAGGAGGTGTTTGTATCCATGTCAGTGTTACTGACGAATCGCGTCATAGAAAAATAGAGGAAAATTCCATTTTCTTTTGTTGTAAAGAGAGATAATATACGCCAATAATTGGGCGAGTAAATGAGCAGCACTTAGCTCCAAGCGAGGTACAGTGATTTTTTCAGTGTGGCTACCCGAGTCTTCGATAATAGCTGCCGGATACCACCGAGTTGTCGCTAACCTGACATCTTAAGTAAATGACAGCAGCGTATCCATTCTCAGAAGCATCTGAGAAACCGTGTAACTCAATGTTAGACGAGTGACTCAAGCGTAAAACCCGAGGAATTACAATATTTTTTAAACAATAAGAAGTCTTTGCAAATGTTTGCCACTGAGTTAGAAGTTCAGGTGGTAGGGATTGGTCCCAGTCCAACCCTTATGCCCACAGGAGCTGCATAAAACATTTTGCTCACATGACAACAGGCGAAAGGAAACCTCAAGGGTCATTAATTGGAGCGATAACGCTGAGCACTTGGAGGTTTAGTTTTGGAGTTTCGAGAAAAATTCAAATGGTAAGTAAAAGCGTCCGAAAATTATGACCAATGAAGACCGAGAATATTATAATGAGGTTGTGCGGTATCCAGAAGAAACGTGGGTGTCTCTAGGTGTTCGTCTGTAAGATCCTGTAATAGTTGATAAACGTTAGTAGTCCATTTGCGCACTTCGAAGCCATCTCGAAGTAAAAGAGAAATGAGCTGAGTTTTCAAATGAGAGGCCTCATCAATGGAATCACCACCCGCAATAATGTCGTCTACAAACGTTTGTGTGCGGAGTACTTTAAAGGGAATGTAGCACTTTTATCGGAGGCGAGCGGATGAAGAGTTGTTATCGCCAGGTAAGGTGAACAACTAAGTCCATAGGTTACTGTGGTCAATTGATAAGTGGAAATAGGTTGATTGACATGGTCCCTCCATAGGATCAGCTGATAAGGTTGATCATCAGGGGGGACTTTGATCTGACGATACATCTGACGTATATCGCAAGTAAAAACCATATTATGGTAGCGAAACATGAGTAACAAATCACAAATGTTGGTCTGCATTTTCTGTCCTGTCCACAGGGCGTCGTTGAGAGAGAAGCCGTTTGATGTTTTTGCACTGGCAACAAAGACTGTTCAAAGGCGAGTAGTGGTGCTGGATTCCTTTAGAATTTCATGATGAGGTACAAAGTAATGAGGTGAACTGAGCTGAGTGTTTTGGGCAAGTATCATGTGTCCAGAAGTCAAATAGACAGACATGAATTCTGCATAAAGTTGCTTGAAGTGAGGCTTAGAGTTGAACCTTTGTTCCAGAGATTTTAATCGTACTTCAGCGTTCCCGCGAGAAGTCCCGAGAAGAGGTTTATCTTGTTTGAAAGGAAGTCGGACACAATAATGACCGGAACTGTCGCGTGTATGAGTAGCGACATAATGAGCTTCACATGCTTGATCATGTGGTGAGAGTTTTGATGCGTAGGGCACTTCTTCATGTTGCCAGAATTTTTGCAGAGAATTGTGCAGTTCATAGTCATTCACCGTGAGTAATGTGGTGGACATACTTACACTAGATTCCCTTTCACCCGTAGGCAGACATGGAGCTTCTCCCATAACCATGAATCCAAAGTGAGTGCCTATCAGGCACTGCATATTAGAGCCGAGAGAATGCGTAGTTTGAGTCAATATTAAAGGAAAAAGAGCGCCACCCAGAAGAATATCAATGTGACTTGGCAAATGAAAAGTATGGTCATCAAGCGTATAAGATTGTACCTTATTTAGTACCTTAACGTCAATGTGAGTACGAAGTAAATCGACACAAATTTTGTCGAGGATGAGAAAATTATGTTTGTCAGCTATTACTGTGCCACCGAGAGTGAAAGAGATAACAAAGAGACTGAAAGAGGAAACGGTGCCCTTTGAGCGAGTAAGAGTTTGAGAAAGTCCAACAATGTTGTGATTAACTCTCGTTCGAGTTACACACATTAGTTCAGCGACTTGCTCTGAGATAAATGAGGATTGGCTTCCTTAATTTACCAGAGCCAGGAAAATATTAGTCGTCCCGGTAAGAGAGGAGAGTTTTACTAAAAGTGTGCCCAGGAGCATAGTTGTATTTTGAGAGGCAGGATTAGTCGCCTGAGAAGTCATTTTTTTTTTCTTTTTTTTTAACTTGGGAGCGGGTTTAAATTGCCCGAAGCACTGCTACCTTAAGGTATATTGTACTTACCTCCCTGATCTAGTCAAATAACCCCTTCCCTCTTACCAGGTTTAGGAGTTTCCTGACTAGAGTTTTACCTTCAGCATCCACCAAAGCCGTTCCATCACCAAAGAGGTTGAAGCGCCTCTCAGCAAGTACTTCACATCTGTAAATAATGTGTGTGGCAGTCTCCAGTTCCTGCCCGCATAATCTGCACACTGGTTCATCTTTGTGGATATCCATTTTATGCAAATGTTTCCTTAGTCCACAGTGTCCCGTGAGTAGACCTGTGGCTATCCTCAATTCCTGCCTAGACAGATAGATGAGACCCTTCTGCAGCCCCAAGGAAGGTTTCCTAAGGGTTAGCTTACTGTGTCTCATTCCTTCAGCCCTGATCCAGTGCTCACAGTGTCTTTCAGCCATCCACCTTCGCACTGCCATCTTGACCATGGATTTGGAAATACCTACCGCAGGCTCCGGTCCAATCAGGGGAGTCGAAGACCCCTCCCTGGCCAGCGCATCTGCGGCTTCATTTCCAAGTATTCCCCTATGCCCTGGCACCCAACCTATCATGATTTGATTGTGCCTTGCCAGAGCTTGTAGGTTAATTAGGCACTCCCTGACTATGGGTCCCGTGTGTTTCCCATCTCGCTATCTCTCCCAGACAGGCATTTATAGCATATACTTCGGCCTGAAAGACAGAGGTATGCCTCCCCAAGGAAAAAACTAGTTCTACCCTTGGGTTTTTACAATACACCCCCGCTCCAGTGCCGAAGTCCATCCTGGAGCCATCTGTGTACCAGATCTGAGCTCCCGATGGTAATGTCCCTTACCATTCTTTCATAGTTTGGTGGACCTAAACAGGTGCAAACTTTCGAGTAATGTGGTCGCTGCCCATTTCCAAGACGGGTTCTTTGACCACGCACTCGATACTCATATGTCCCGAGACATCTGGGAGGTTAGCCCAGTTGCTCGAGTTGCGCATTCTCCATGCCGCCAGCCTCGCCTCTCCCCTAAGGACAAGGTCAAGGGGAGGGAGGTTAAGCATTACTTCCATTGCTGCAGCTGGTGTAGTTGACATCGCTCCCAGTGTGCACAGACAGGCCAATCTCTGGATAGAGCTCAGTTTAGCTCTTGTCTGTGCCTGGTTGGCCTTTGTCCACCACACCAGAGCTCCATAGGTAACCATAGGTCTTATCACCCTCAGATACATCCAGTGCATCATTGATCGCTTCAGTCCCCATTTTTTACCCACCATTCTTCTCACAGTCATCAGTGCCCTTTTGGCCCTGTTAACTGTCCTCTCAAGATATGGGTTCCAGGTGAGTTTCCTGTCCAGAGTAACTCCCAGGTACTTCACCTCCCCCACAAACTTAAGGTATTCACCAAACAAGAGGGGATTAATTCTTCCACAGTTTCCCCTGCAGTGTTTGTTATATTTCCCAGTGGGGTTCTTAGCATCCCCACCGGGTTAACTGGGTCCTTAAAGAGCACTTTATGCAGTCGTGCCCCTTCCCGAGTTTTGTCAATCTCTTGACAAAACTCCTTCCAGGACTTCCTGCGTGCTTCTCTAATTGCCCTGTTGTATTCGGTTAGTGTTTTCCTATACTGGTCCCACTCCCCGTTCTTTTTTGCTCTATTAAAGAGTCTCCTGGTGGTCTTCCGAAGTTTTGCTAGCTTCTTGTTCCACCATGACGGATCCCCTACTTTTCTCCCCTCACTAAGAGGGCAGTTATCAGTAAAGGATTCTACTATAGCCTCGCCAACCAATGCGGTAGAGTCTTCTAGCTCTCTCCTCCCACCATACTCCAATCCAGCCTCCTCAATCCGAACTTCCAGGTCCCTCCTGTAGGAGTCCCAGTCTGTTCTTCTTGGATCCCTGGTTGGCCGAAGCATGGCTGGATTTAGAGAGATATCATACCTAATATGTCTGTGGTCAGAAGAAGATGGTTCATCCGACACATGCCAGTTTAGTACATAGCTAGCCGTCTGGTTCGATGCCACCGTAATGTCAAGGACCTCCTGTCTGGCCCTAGTGACAAACGTCGGCTTTTCCCCCTGATTTAAGACTAGTAAATTCTTAGAGCTAAGATAAGCTAAAAGTTCCTCACCTCTAGTGTTGTTACCTGTACTTCCCCACGAAGTGTGATGGGAGTTAGCATCCATCCCCACCAGCAGCTCCTCATCCACAGCCCCGCAGTGCTCGACCAGCCTCCTCAGCTCATGTGTTGGTAGAGCCCCCGCGTAGTCAAAGGGAAGATATGCCGTGGCCAGGTTCAGCCTCTTCATCCTCCCCTCCGCTTTCAGCTCCACCGTCACTGCTATTAAGTCCCTGCAGCCGATGTCCGTTAGTACAAAAGCACTCAACCCCCTCCTAACCATGATACACGTCCTGGGAACACCGGAGTCCTTATCATACAACAACTTACCTCCAGATGTCGCCAGCCTGCATATTCGTCCTCCAGAAATCCATGGCTCCTGGATGAGAACCAAGTCCACCTCTCCCCGGTCCAGCATCCTACACACGACAGCACTCGCCGCCCTTCTATGCTGTAGGTTCACTTGGAGGATCTTGATCATTGTTCTGCTTAATTTGCAGTCGCCTGGGTCCGCAGAGCAGCCCCAGTACTAGACAGCGTGCTCAACTCTACAGCCACTTCACCAGTTTCTGCAGTCGGCAGCTTGACAGCCGCCCCAGCACCCCCAGTGATGGTTGCCGTTGACACATCCGCTACAGACTCACGGTTTGCCGTTTCATTGGCTCCCACTGTCTGTGCAGTCTCGAAATCAATTCTTTTACTTACTTGGTCCATTACGTCCCACGAGTATGGGGGAAATAACGATCGACCAGAGCAGAGCCCCCACTGCCCTGGCAAGACAACATACAATGAGGTTTTGTCTGGTTCCTCAAGGGGATCGTGTGCAACTGCATTTTATACCCAGCAGCCATTCATCCTTCGGCACGATGCCTTCCACCTTGGATTGGGTATTCAGTCACTAACCCTGAAGCACACCCCAAGTTCAGGACATTATTAACTGTTGCTCATGAAGCGAACAGCCTCCTTTACTCTCTTTTCCTGAGAAGTCATACTAATAGGTGACTGAACAACTTCTGTTACACCTTGGTCCTGGGTAAGAGAGGACTTTAATGGTGCATGCTGAGGCAAATGATCGTTGTGGAAATGGAGAAGAATGTGATGTTTCCTTTTACATTGAAAACAAGTCGATTTGGATTTACAATACTTTACACTGTGAGCGCCCAAACATGACATACATCTACTATACGACTTCGCGATCTTCAAACGCTCTGTTGGAGATTTGGCCCTAAACTTAAGGCATGAATAGATTTTATGGTCTGTTCCTTTACACAGAAAACATAAAGTATGCTTTGTTTCAGACGCTGTGTCATTGACAGAGTTACAAGTCACCAGCGAAGTCCCCTTTCGATTAACCTGAGTCTTATAAATAAACTGTTTCCCTTTGAAATTTGAGGTGAGTTTGAAGGTAATGAGTTAGGGTTGAGAGTCGAAGAGGAATGTAGTGTCGCGTGTTCAAGTTCACTAAATTTTCGTGAGAGGAATTTGATAATTTCCGCAGGTGTTGCCAGGGTCGACGTTTTATCCCGTGATTGTTCAAGCTTCTTCAATATAGTATAATCCAGCTTGCGTAAAATCATCGCTGACAATAAGAAATTGTTGCTCGTGATATCAATTTGTAGCCCCTTCAAGGCATGGGTGTTCTCTGTGTAACTTGTAACAAAGTTACGCATTTGGATAGAAGTGTAATTGATATTCGGCAGGTCGAGAATTCTATTGAGATGAGTTGACATTATTCGTCTTGGAGAATGATATCTCTCCATTAGAAGGCCATATACGACTTGATACTTAGCTTCCGAAATAGGTAGAGCGTTAATTAATTAATTTTAATAGTTCATCTGAGAGTACACTGAGCAAATACTGTAGTTTGGTGACGTTGGTAGCATTGAGAGATAAATTTTTATGTATGGTAGAGTCAATGAGATTTTTGAACGAAATCCATTCAAATGGATCACCCGTGAAATGTTTGAGTTCCAATTTTGAAGTCGCAGTGGGATTTGCTACGAGAGTGAAGAGCTAGCTTCGGTTTTTTACCTAGCGGCTTGTTTCGCTTCTATTGAAGCAACAGTGTAATTTATGCGAGAAACAAGATCATTAACCACAGCCGAAGTTGAAAAATTGGGAATTCCTGCATGATCGCTTTATCAGAAATCTTTTGCGTGAGATCATAAATAGATTGGATCTGGGAAAATAGAGCTTCCTTCTTAGCAGTGATTACTCTTAGTGATTTGGCCATTTTGTAGAATTGAATTATATCTACAATAACAATAAGGCTCTTTAAATACACTAACAAAATATGCTATACTAATAGCAAGAACGATAGAAAAAGCATAAACGAGTTTCTCACAAAGAAATGTAAATATTGAATGTTTGAACTTATGAACGGATGTAGACAGTTGAAGTAAACAAATGTCTCTTATTCAATGTTACAATAACAAGCTATAACATCTGCATGGTAAAATAATTGCAATAAGTAAAACGTTCAATACAAATTATAAAAAATGTGAATAATTTAAAAAGAAATAGTTACAAATACATTGGACAGCATGTAACTGGATGATCTGCTTGAAAACAACAAACATTAATAAATATAAATTTGCAATTTACAAGCAGTGAAATCATAGGTGACTTCTTTTAACATACTATATGTTAAATATTTAGCAGAAAATATTTATAAATATATTAGCCGATTAACATTAGCATGAGTGAGAAACATTTACTTTGAATAATACGAATTCCTTACAAATAGACAACCGTAGATAATTGTAAAGATTGCTTTCAGAGAGGGTTTGTTATAGTTTACTCTATTAGCATAGCTGATAGATAAGAAATTGAGTGAGGTAAGCCTTTTAACAAGGACAAGATAATGCGTGCGCTTGGAAATATGTACGTCACTCATGTGGACATGTTTAAACATAGGACCTATTCAAAAGATTCGGCCCGTAGGACCAAAAATGTTAAATATTTTGCCATGTAACGGTATAGTTTTCCGGTGGACCTTAAATACTCAATAAATAAAAAAAGTTAACAGCTATCGCACATACCTCACTGGGCGAAGTACCACCACTAGTCCTTCCTGTCGGATGACGGACAGTTGTTCGGGTGCACCCTTTCACGCACTAATCACTAACCTAAGTAACTTTAGAGAAATCACATATAATTCAAAATAGCCACTATTTATGCTAATAATATCTTCGCCACACGACGGGAGAAACAAAGAAAGAAAAATCTACGTCACGTATAGCGTAACGGGAATTATGTTTGATCTAAACCGAGCCTTGCTAGAACTCACAAGAAACTACGTCACGTCGAGAGTGACGGGAGGGATGTCGTTTTACCGACGTCTTGAAATGAACTGTCTCTTACCGAACTTTGCAAGGGACATAGGTTGGCCGATAAGGAGTCCCTCTCTGAAGCATTTAAAATGGTTTTTAAATTATATTTAAATATATATATATATATATATATATATATAATTAAATTAATTAATATATAATTATAATAATATATATATATATATACACAGAAAATAAAATGAACAGATGTTACAAGTTGTAAACAGAACATTCATGTGTAAACAGTAATAACTTTAAAATAAGTTTTCGTGCTTGAACATTTTGTTTACTGTAATGGCGTTTTCAGATGAATATGTCATTTCCAACACAGTTGTTTCCTGTTGAGCGCCAACCAAATCATAATGACCATAAAGAAAATTATGAGATTCAGTTTAGCCAAGGCATACTAGTTGAATTGTATATTACAATGGTTTATTATTAAACAAAGCTAATTTGATTAAATGTTTGTTTCAAATATTGGTATATATTACATCATTTTCTTTAGAACCAAACTGTCTCTGTTTGTTTATAAATTGTGTTTATAAATTAAACTTATTTGTTAATCATTTTAAGAAAGTTAAGGTATTTAAAAACTATAACATGTTTTATGTACCTAGGTTAAGTAATTTGTCTAATAATTAAAACAATTACTGTAGATACAGGTCTAGGACTTGTTTTATTTAATTTCTCAGTAATTTTCTAAATACATTTCACTAAACTTTACTACTTAAATAACAACCTACAAATAGTGATGCCCTGTATATCTATAAAAGCCATCAAAATATAGAAGTTCGGAAAAAAGGAAACACTTAAAATAACCCTTACTAAATTACTAGCATTTTACACATTTCAAATACCACATTCTACTTTGAGAGCTGAATAATTTGGTAAATAGATGAAAAATTAATAATTTTTTTTGAAATTAGGTGCTTGACATAGATGTTCAAGGCCGCATAGAAAGCTCACTGTGTTATTGCATTCTTAATATATTAATTAGACGTAGAATTTTCCTTCCAACTTCTTTCACCAATGATTTTTGACTTTTAAAATATATATATATTTTTTTTTTAAATAAAGTTATATGTATATTTGAAGATTATAAATCACTAAAGAGGAGCACTTTTACACAATTCCTAGCATTAAATTTGTATTTAAACTTGACACGTTTCAGGACATCCTCATCTATTGATGTATGGAGCTTCTATTTTCAATTGGTCACCTTTTCTTATGTACTCCTACTTGATCAACTGTGCATTCGGACAATTTTGTTGACGTGAAACATTTATTATGAAACATATAATGTAAAATTGTGTATGTATCAAAGTGAAAATTTTATGAAACAAATTGTAACATTATTTTAGGTAATGTTGAATATTAAAGCAGATTGAGAAAACAAAACGAGAGATTAATGTTAGAATTTAAAATACAAAATTTGTAAAATAAAAAAACTCGCAAAAATGCCTACAGAAAGAGTTGAAGGGGAATGAAGTAATTTGTGCAAGAAACAATCTTATATTTGTTACTCAATGGTAAAGTTTTCTGAACAAGCTTATTTGCTTACACTAATTTTACTTTGATTCTTTAATACTATATTCAAAAAAGTGTACAAGGCAAAAATATACTGGAAATTCGACAACCACTGACACGGTTCAATCTTATGACTAATTTACTCTTTCAGTTATCAATCCCATACATTTCTATAAAGGTCTGTGTATCTTAGCAAAGTTAAATCATATTTGTGATGAAAGTTGTGGAAATTGAACATCTGCAATATATGAATTCATATAGACTGCTGGTTCTCGAAGTAATACAAGTGATTTATTGTTTTTATTAAATTAGACTGTATGAAGAAGACTGAGCTCAGTACTATGGTCTTGTATGTCTTTAACTATCATTTCCAATCCAATAAATCTTACAAAGGTAAATACTTGCACATAGTCATTACTTTAATAGAAATAGAAGAGAGCAGTTTTGTGATTCAATTTCAATATTTGATTCTGCTATGCAGAAACTTCTATTCCAGATATTTTCCGTTTTTAGTTTTAATCTGAACTGTTCAGGTATGTTTTATTTGTACACATAGCTGAAATTATTTTGTTGTTTATACGTGTTTTTAAAATATAGTGATCGATGTGAAAAATCTGTGTTAACTGAGTTTGTCATTGGTATAAGATTCATACCTCATTACAGATGTAAATTCAGGAATGGTCAAGGACTTCCTAACCCAGAGATGGGCAATGTACGGCCCGCAACGTGATTTTGAGTAACCCCTAAAAATACTCATAGGACTAAATGTATTTTCTGCATTGCTACAATTTAATAGCTGTTTTATTCTAATAGTGTTACTTATGGATAGTGGTTATTGATATTTTAGATCGTTAGAACTGCAAGTAAAAAACCTAACGTTGATTCAGAATGTCTAGTTTTTAAAGATCAGGGGATTTGGAAACACTTTTTCACTCTTAAAGAGGATAAACCTGTGTACCAAATTTGCAATGAAGCTGTAGTCGTATTTCAGGAATGCACCTTCTCATGACTCTTCATGACAAAACATAACAAAGCCAGTCATGAAACTATGACTGAAGAAGAACAGAAACAAAAAGCAAGATATATACTTTAAAAAATTTTCACACTAGCAAAATATTAAAAATAACTCAGTTTTTCTCAAAATCTAGCAACGCATCTCTGTTATGTTGTAGATTTGAATATTGGAAAAAGTAACAAACAATTTTCTGATAACGAATTTGTAAATACTTGTATGCTCCAAGTATTTTGTGTTATGAAAAAAAGAATTTGAGATAGTTATTCTCAAAAAACAATTACTTCTAGAACTGATATAACTGATAAACGGGTTGTCTCACAACTGGAGTCAAAGATAGGCGATTTAAAATTCTGTTGTTTTGCTTTGGATGTAAGTACGGACATAACTGACTCAGCTCAGCTACTGAGATTTATAACAGGTATTGATGGCAATTTTTGTGTTACTGAAGGTTTAGATTGGGTGTGTTCATTAAAGAGAACGACTAAAAAAATCAGACATTTTTGAAGAATTTCAACATACTATCATGCTTTTGACAGTATTTTTTAAAGGTCTTCTCAGTCACACCGATAAATTGAACTTGAAATTCTAGGGAATAAAACAAACTAATACATGATATTTTGGGTCAATCAAGGATTTAAAAATACTCAAAATTACTAGTCAAGAGAGAATTTACTCATTTTCCAAATCTAATAACTATTGCATTTAGGCAAAAAAATAAGATCTATGAGTAATGCATTCACGAAAAATTAGAATGAAGATTCAAGACTTCAAAGTTATCGAACAGGACCTGACCCTTTTAGCAAACTATTTAATGTGGATTGCCAGTCTGTCAAACCAGAAAACAGCTCGAACTAATTGAGTCACAATGTAACTGTGAATTGAAGCAAATATTTCTCAACGTTTCTGAAATTTAATTTTACAAGGCACTTGTTTAATCAAAATTCCCAAACAGAAAATCTCTCACTCAGAAGATAACTGCAATGTTTGCATCTTTCTACAACTGCGAACAGGCGTTCTATACTACGAAGCTTCACAAAACCCCATTGACTAAACTCCATATTGCTTCACCACTGCAATACAACTCATCTCAGTTTCTACCATATTATAAACCACTTATAGAACCTCAGTCACAGTTTCATCTGTCACATAATCCATCTTCTAGAGACTAATCGATTTTTGTAATTTTTTTATAAAAGTTGTTTAACATTGCGGTAATACAGGTTGTACGTGATGTACAAATTTAAAAAATAAAGTTTATCCCTTTTTAGGAATTTAATTTGTTCAATTTTTATTTTGGCCTGCTTAGATAGTTTTTTATTCTATCCGGGCCTCCTTTTATAACGTTTGCCCATCACTATCCTAACAAAATTTTTATTTCATAAGGCTTCTTGTATAGAGGCCTATTGATGATAACGATCTATATATTGAAATGTCGCCATATCAGAATAAAATATTATACTTTACTCGCAAAACAGCAGTTTTGTATTCCCATTACCAATTCTGTCAGAATATAACAGGAGTTATGCCAGTAAATTAAAATTACTAACAAGAGTCCTAATGTTTTTGGTAAATGGAGCTTTATTTTACAAATTACACTTTTTTGTATTACTTGGAAAAAAACACTACTTACTTACTTATTCAGCAGATTCGTTTCAATGCATGTTTGTCTTTTTCCATTACCTCCAATTAGTTATGAGAAGACAGACAAACCTAAATATTGCATTAAAGCTAAATCTAGTTAGAATAAAACTGGAAAGCAATATTTGTATGAAAAATTGCTTTACAATTGTCATCAACAAGTTTTGATATTCCAAAAACAAATAGCAAAACCTTACAGTAACAAAATAAAACTATAGGATAAAAAAATATTAATGGTTATACTTTAACATTTATATTTAAAAAATGCTAATTTTTTATCATAGGCAACAGTTTCATTATGATATTTATAATGAATGCATCAAAATTAGGTAGGTATTGCAATCAATTTATATATCATAATAATTTGTTGCTTCTTAGGTCCAAGTATGTTTTTTCCAAAATTTGGATGAGGAGGTGACATGGGAGACATTACTAAAGTGAGTAGTTGTCTTTTTTGTGGATTACTTACATACAAGCAGGTAATCTTTGCCCATAACTAACTTTTTTATTCTTGGTAGTCAAGTATAAAAAGTGTTGTATAAAATTTTTGATCAACCTTTAACTACCGTCCTGCAATCTCTGTCACATTACTACCGTCGATGTGCCTCACAGGAACGAAGGATCTACGTGCGATTTATTGTGTAGTTTAAAAACGTATCTTGCATTAACTTTATGAAAATGTTATATGAATATATTCTGAGTGCAAATAACTAAGGAAAAGATAATTTTATGAGATTAGTTTTCTTTTATTTACTTATTGAAAACTATAGTCTTGCCTTCTTCAGATCTTAGTGAAGCCTATCTAAAAAGGCTTATATTCTCACAATAATAAACTTACAATAATTATATTTTGTTCACTGATTGTACACACTAAACTGTATATAAAAAACTTTTGACACATTAAAAGTTTTGTATATGGAAACTGACATTGGAAATAATAACTCAATTTGGACAGCAGTCTTTACACAGTGGCTTGGAACATGCCAGGCATATTTTCTGTAGACAGCTAACACACGTGTAACGAGTCTTTCTATTTTTGTTGCTGGACAAATGCTACAACTTCTTCTTTGTTTTGTTTGATTTTCATGTGCCTGTGTATCATCTATTGGGCAATCAGGTCCTAAAATTCATCATATTGTCTGTCGCACGTCACGACTGAGTCTGTAGTTTACAAGTGGGCTCTGGAGGTACAGTGCCTGAATCACTGTCTTCTTCGTCTATCCAGTTCCAAAAAGCATCTTCAAAATCACTGTCATATGTTTCCACTCCTTGAGTCTCATCAGTTGAAATTAGTTTCCTTTTTACTCCAAAAGGTCCAGGTCTGTCCAGGTTTTCAGTTTATGTAATTAAACACTAAAATGAGCCTTAAAAAACCGAGAAACATTATAAAAGGTTAAAATATTACACAAATAACGTCATGGCTGTGAGGCACAACCGAAGTTTCAAACTATTATAAAACAATCACAATGCACATAATCACATGCAAACAACGCTAACAGCATGTGAAACACTACTATATAGAAAACTACTGAATACCATGACCTTCAAGGAGTAGTATAAGGGGACAAAACTAAACAACACCATAGGCAACAGTGCCTGTCAGGCAGGACAATGGTAGTTAGAGGCTAATAATGTCTAAATATTTGATTAACTGCAATATTATTCTGTGTATAAGTTAACCTTTCTCTTTACAGAATTAAATCTCTAGAAATTAAAGTCGTTTGATATTTGCAGCATATATTTTTATGTACAGCATATATAATACGTATTTTGTCAAATTCTTAGCTTAGTCTTGTGTGTCACAGTATATCCATCCAATTTTCTTCATTAGCATCTGATTTATTATATTCAGTGAAAATATGGCAGACTGTAATGTATAAGATCTTATTGAAAAACCAGAATCACAGTAAGAAAAGGTGTATCTTAAAGTGTGTTATAGTTATGAGCTAATTTGTTTAAGATATTTAAACTAAATGAAAATGAACGATCGAACAACGGCCCTAAAATTGAAGAAGTGAATGTAAATACTTTCTTAAAAGTATTCTTTTTAGAAAGTTTCTTAAGACGCAGATAAAATGACTTTTCATTTTTATATGTTAATTAATTTAACAGTAAATAAAAAAGAAGATATATGAGTTATTATGAAATCAACAGAAGTTAAAATATCCAAAGTAACATTTATGCTGGATCTAATGGCGCATTTTATTGAGAAATGAATGGATGAATAAAAATTAATGTAGGACTGGATAAAAACTGTGTCGAGTAAATGTTATATCAACTTTAAAAATAAAATCTTGATGTTATTTCTCGATGGATTTTTTTTAATGTCTAGAATAACAAAATCAGTTTCATAAAATAAACACAGACCCCGTAATCATTCTTGAGGCAAAGACACCTCAGCTCAAATTTATGGAATCAGTTGTAAATGACACACTCAAGGATAACCTCAAGAAGTAATTCGCAAACTTTTCACAAACAATTACCTTTTAACATCAACAAGTAAATATTTTTAAATAACAATATTAATATCTCTGTTAATATCTGAATTATATTGAAAAGTAAAACCAAATCTGAATAGAATCTGCTTGCTGAAATAATTTCTTCAGAAAGATACTGTAATGTGTTGGATAAATTTGTATAATTCCTAATGAATTATGATATTAAATATTGCATTAGTTAGTTACACAATTAGTTATTTGTCCTGCAATGTCAAGAGTTTAATTGAACATAGGAATGGCGAGTTCAATAAATAATTTAAACAACAAATATTAATTTAAATTATTCAAATTTTATTGCACAAAAAAAATATTAAATACTAAACAAAATTACATTTGAAATGTTACATTACTTTATGTTTTTACATTGTTTTATATACTTAATTTATAAGCACTTTATATTGTTAAAAAATCTTTGGCATGGCACATGGCATCCATTAGAGATTGCTTTACGTTATTTAAAATACATTTAAATTTGTCTATTTGACATTAAAAATTTTGCTATTACATTTACACTTCCTGTTTGGTAACAATACTTTCGGAGGACCAATAATTATTATAATTATATAAACTAATAGTTTGTTATTACGTGCACCGTGGAATACACACTTATCACACTCGCGTATTAAATAAGCGATTTCTGGCCAGAAAACTTGTTCGTATTCCACGCACTGATCACATTCGTTATAACATTAATAAAATAGTTACATTCACGTATTCTAGTACCTAAGGTACGGAGATTGAAAAGTATAATAGTATACTAGAACGTAGGGGTAGACCTGTCTACACTCCCGAAAGGTCTAACTTGCTCTGTTGGTTCAAACTGCAGAACCAATCTTATCACTGGTGAGCTTTGTCTGACATTGGCGGCGGGTTTAAAATAAAAGAAATGAGTCTATATTAATTTTAAATACGTAACACTTCCCATATTTTAAAAATAAAATCTAGCACTATTATGCCGTGACCGGTTAAAGTTTAAAAGTTAAATTTTTCCTTTTTCATCACTTTATGTCTTAAAATTATGACTTAGCTGTGTTGTAACAAAAGGTGTAGAAAAACGTTGCTCCGGATCAGATCTCGCCATTCAGCATGTTGTATTGGCGATGCTCAGGATTTGTAATCTCCCCGATGTTGTATCTTGAAATAGCAACATTTCTTCTAACAAAAAATATAAATTTCCAATAACCTTTTAAAAGTTTTACATTTTAAAATAAAAACATCCCTTGTTCTTCGGATCTTTATACGTCTGTATAGGTTCACATTTCGCCAAGGAAAGAGAATTACTTGAAGCAACCACGCGAGCTTTTTAACTTCCGCGCACCGTTGCTGCGCATTTAGCAAAATCAGGTGTTTGAATATATATATCTGTCTCAGCCAAGACCTTTATTTTATAATTTTCAATTTCTTAAAATTTTATTTTACATTTTCAAATTAGTATCTCCTTTTGTTTTCTGAAGCTGTTTTTATATGAAACAATACGTAAAATAACGTTACAATATCTTCTGAACACATAACAAGATTTAGAAATGTATATTTATAAAAATAAAAATTTTATTTGCAGATTTCGTGTTGTACATCTTGAGGTATTTTAAACTACTACTTTTAGTATCACTTGGCAAAGAAATCAACACTTACTATTATTTTTAAGCACACACGTTTCACACAGCTGTTCAACCATGTGAGACAGGGGTAAGACTCCTGCTACTTCATATCTTAGTTCCTAGATTTACAACTAACCAAATCTATTTAAACACCCAAAATAAACCATATTTGCTCATTCTTCCTACTTTCTGAAAATGCTTTCCCACAACTTTAGGGATTGAGGTGTAAAATGACAACAATGAAATGATGTTGACGATATATCACAATCTGGGCACTTTAGCACAATATATCCCTCCTAATGGACACTTCTTTCGACTATTTATCGACGATAAATGCTTACACGGAAACTCAAGGAGTTAATGAAACAACCTGTTTAAGTCCAATATCGGATAAATTACTCTTAATAACAGTCATTATGATTGTTAAATTTATATTACTACATATATAATTAGGCTACAAACTTGGTTTGTAAGTAAATTTAAACAAATAAAAATGTAGGGAAATGAAATTAATAAACATCAGACATAGATACCTAAACTGGCATTATTGGTAATCCAAATATGAACAGGTAAAGTCGTATTAGTGCAATAAACCCTAATGAAAAAGAAATAATAGGTCTACTAATACATGAGAGTGTGAAAAATTCATACAAACCTCCATGTGAACATGAGGGCAAGAGTTACAAACTTCTACCTGATTACTAACATAACTGCCTAACTGCACATTTTTATAGTCTCTGTAAGTTTGCCTCTGATCTGTGTATAGTATATCGGACTTAAGGTTCGGTATTTGGCCAGGAGGGCCTATTGAATTGCAACAAGTATCACATTGACCGCATGATAATCCACATGAGTAGTATGACACATAAAGTACAACATTCTAACAACTGTGTTATGATTTCACATCCCAATAAAACATTATTGAGATGTCATGAATTCAGTACTTGAGATTTATTTTAATAAAACATTTATATTATAGTGGACAAGAGCATATGGGTATTTAGTGGGTTAAACTCACATGAATGTAAATTTAATTCTAAGTGTATTGGAGGTCCTCATTCATAGGCTATAAGAGAAGAGGTGTTAGATTAGCTGGACGTATTATGAAATGATTGAAGTCCTTCCCAATGAACCACCGAGTAATTACGTGATTAATAAATACCTATTATTAATATTAATATATGCAATATATATTTCAAAGATTCTCTACACTTGTATGTAATAGTATGAAACCTTTTAGTAGTGGTAGAAAAACTTAACTGAATGTACAAACCTTGTTCAACTAGTCCTAGGTCGATTTATTTTTTTCACAAGACCTCTACTTGCTTTCATTTCACCAACCTTCAATTGTCTGCTTTGCTAATACTAATAAAGTATTGATGGGTTCTGAGTAGCCTATTAAAAACTGTGGTTTTATTTGTATTTCTAGTCATGAAGCCAAATTACGAATTATATCTAAAATGTCACTCAACTAACTGATGGAAATGCTGAATTGAAATTCTACATTATACATATAAAATATAATAATAAATTACATTGATTTCTAAACTATTATTTTGTAACGTTTTTTTACAAGAAAATTAAACCTAAACTGTTTACTAATTATTAAACGAATCCCTCTCCCTATGTAACAACATTTTCACATCCAGTCACTTAAGAAGGGCAAAACTTTCTACACTACTTGTTTTAGTTAATATGTAACTAAAAAGTAATACCAAGAGGCTGGTATTAGTAATGAGAGAGAGAAAAGACATTCAGGAATTTGGTTATCAGACTAATATTGCCCTCCCTGCCTTTAACCAGTTCACTCTGTATCGCATGTACTAAAATCTAGAAACCATTTCCTGTATTTGGGGGAGTGGAAAATTCATATGAGCAAAAGAGGAAGTGTAGGTTTTAACTGTATATTAAATTTTTTAGTACTTTGAAGAATAAAAATTATTTTTTACATCAGTTTTTTCTATTTTTATTTATAAACTGAAAATTATGAAGTAGGTAAAATATCAAACAAAGCCTATTTAATTATTGTTTTACAAATATATTTTATAATAATGAAATACTTAATAAACCCCTATCATACTTTAATATTATTATTTTTAATATACTAATAATACTACTAAGAGATTTTAATAACATCAACAAATTTATTCTGTAGTAGCAATTAATAAAATAATAGTAATGCTTATTCCTAAAAAAAAGGAATTCAATTAAATATGTAACTTATTTCAAACACATATATGTATTTATTTGTTTATTGCCAATGTGATTTTTGTTCATGACCAATGAATTCCAGATTTCAGAAGGTTTTTTATTAAGTCCTTTTTCGTTATAAAGTCATAATTTCTTGCTTCTAAAACCCAAAATTTAAGTGGTGACTGAATCCCAGAAGGTAAATGAAACACTTTCATAGTTGGCTACATAACATTATAATTGTGCTTTTAAAATTATGTAGGAATAAATTCTATATAGTAAACCATAAAAGACTAAGAGTGCTACAGCCAATCTCCATAGTTGAATATTTCTGCTAAGATGCTAGCTATGAGGGATCCCATACGTAGGCAATTCTTTGGTTGTAGAATGTGTCATTGTAGGTGAAGTAATTTTGAGATGTGAATAATTTTGTAAGGAGGATAATTTCGTCAATGTGTGTATGAGGCGTATTTGTGTCTATAAGCATGTTTTTGAGGATGTTGATGGTTTCTTTAATGGGGATGTTTGTGTATAGATTTGATATATCGAAAGAGACTAAAGTGGAATTCTGTGGTATATTTACACATTGATGAAATCATCCACCTTACAAAATAATCACATCTGAAAATCACTTCACCTACAATAAAACATTCAATAACCAAAAAGGGCTCCCCCATAGATAGCATCTTAGCAGAAATATTCATACACCATATTGAACAAAACCACATTTTACACAACAATAAATACTCAGATAACATAATATACTGGTACAGATACATCAATGTTATCATAACATTATATAAAGGTAACACAAGCCGAGCATACATATTTCTAAAACACCTTAATTCCATACACCCAAAACTAACATACACCATCAAAACAGAACAACAAAACTCTCTCAACTTCCTAGAACTTACAACCCACTAGCACCAATGCAACAATTCACAGCTCCTCAAACCACCCACACCAACCTAAACTAGCCGCTTACAACACCATGGTATATCGCCTGCTTGAAACACCGTTAGACATAGATGAACACTATCAAGAGTTAAACACCATTAAATATATAGCACAAACTAACGAATACAACCAAACAATGATTGAAACAATATACAACCGCCTAAAAAATAAACCTAAATACCCAAATATAAACACACAACAGGACAATCCCATAAAATACTTATCAATACTATACAGATATTCCAAAACCTACAATCTGACCAACACACTATGAAAATACAACTACAAAATAGCTTACTCCACACACAACACATTCAATAAACAATTTAAACCCAACAACAAATTTCATGACATTTACAACACCACTGGAGTTTACAAACTAACTTGCAGTTCGTGCCCTAGTTTTTACATAGGCCAGACAGGGAGGTCCTTCTACACACGTTACCAAGAACATATAAAAGCACTAACAAACAATAACTACCAATCAAACTTCGCCGATTATCTCAACTCCACAAAACATTACTACATATACTATCATCTAACCTACAAATTCTTCATAAACAACAAAGAAATAACCAACGCTACACAACCGAACAATACGAAATATACAGACACTTCAAACTACACCCTACACACATACTCAATACACAATTACATTATACCTCACACACACTTTTTGACATCATAACTCCTAATACTCACAAAATACACCCACACCACCATAATATCCCACCAGCACCCTAACACCCTAACCTTCGTAAACCTTGAGATCAGTTACAGTCTGAGTCGACAATCGGACACATCTCCCGAAACGGCTGTCCTCAACAAACATAAGTAAGTGCTACTATGGACAAGTTCCAAACATTTAAAAGTGTATATTTTCCACCCATTTCCATTACCACGGAATAACTGTATTGGGTACATCAATCCTAAATGAACATTTTTAAAAATCGTTTATATATTAGAGAAAATATGCATTTTAACTATTTGTAATCTAAACAATTTTCGACATTTTAAAGACATCTACAACAGGAAGGGACATCAACTTGTTTAGATACTCTAGTGCATACTACTTTGTTTTACTTTAGGATGCCAATTCAACAACTGTGTAAAATTAACAGATATTCCTGAAGCTTTTTATTATTGATGGATTTAAATATTAACATTTTAATTTGCTAATTAACTAATGCTCCTTACACTTCAGGCACAAATGAAACTACAGCATGGTGGGCAATCCCATCTTTATAATTACAATAGATTTATTACAGGCAAGTGCTCTGCCCATGCAATAACATAGTTTCTACCTATTTGTATTACCACGGAATAACTGTAATGAGTACCACAATCCCTAGGACACATTTATCCAAAATCTAAACAACTAAGAAAAATGTTTATTGTATTTATTTGTAATCTAGTCTAAAATTTCAATCATTTTCAGATCCATCTTTATATGAACCTTTTTTGTTAGTTTTGCATGTTTATCCATCTCCTGAAGTATTTTTGTTTCCCCTTTACTCACACTGAATTTATGTTTTGAACATAAGAGTGTTGTCGTGCAACAGGAACTGAATAAACAATGTGTCATGTTAGAGCGTAGATCCTCCCAAATAAAAGGGTAAGGCTCCATTACCTATTTGTAATTTTTTAAAGAAGTAAAATACATACAAAAGAAAAGAATTTATATATATATATATATATATATATATATATATATATATATATATATGTGTGTGTGTGTGTGTATGTGTGTGTGTGTGTGTTTGTGTGTGTGTGTGTGTGTGTGTGTGTGTGTGTGTGTGTGTATTGTTTTATGTATTTTCTAATAGTTCTGTCCATATGGCATTCTAGTTTGTGTGCAGGTGATTGTTGGCTGTAGATTATTGGTCCTAAAACTTTCAAAAGTTGGTACCTAAGATGCACAACTGCAGCAATCGTAGCAGCAAAAATCGTAAGACGAAAATGTATCCTTTGAGTTTAACTTATCAACCTTTAGTTAATAAAAAGTCTGGTCGTAAGTAATATCGAAGTTTAATAAGTAAATAAAAATTGGTATTTTTAAATTGTTACAATTATCCAAAATATATCGTAAATAAACAGATTTAGTTTCAATTGCGTTGCATTTTATGGATTTTGTATACACATATATATAAATATATATATATAAATATATATATATAAATATATATATATAAATATATATATATATATATATATATATATATATATATATATATATATATATATATATACTGTATATCACAAAATCTCTCTTCCTTGGCCTTCTGAATATCTGCTTTAATTTCCTTCGAAATATCAATATGAAGTTCCGGTTGGACTGCCTCTTCTTCCTGTAACATTAAATGATAACAATTTATTATCTTGAAAAATTTCATAAGCTGAAAGTAAAAATTAATCACTTTTTGGTTAAAGAAGAAGGTATAACCTTATTCGAAATCATTTTATGTTGCTTTAGCTTATTGTTAAAGATAGGTAAGTATATTGTTTGAATTACAGAAAAAATGTAAAAGGATATTGGGAATGTTTGAATCGTATTAACAAACAAAAAAACATGAATTTATGATACTCTAATATTTAAGTAGTTTGCGCTTAAATATTTTTTTTCGAAAATTCTTTTAAAATTAATAATGGTGAGTTCTTCTAGTACTTAAACACTAGTAAGAACACAAAAGTACACCTTTCAAGTTTTGAAAAACAACAAAAATGACTTTAAAAAAACAATGAAATTCTTTGAAAATATAAAACAAGATGATACTCACAGCGACAACCTTATTGACAGCCTTTATAAACTCTTCAGCTTTACTACTGAAACATTTATTTTCCCCATCAGGCTCGTGAGAAATATCTTTTCTAGAAATGTTTTCAATTTTATTACTCGTTTCTGTTTCACTTCTATTTACAGCCTTCTTAGCATTCGTAACCTCTGACTGAAACTTTAAAATTAAATTTTGAAACCTCTTCAGTGCTTGAGTTTTTATTTCATTTACGAAGTTGTTATTTTGAAATTTTTTCAAGACAGTAAATATCTTGAAAGGCAGTAAATATCTTGATAGTGGCGTCGCGTAGTACATTGATTCTCTTAAGACTCAACTTGATTGAGTACTTATTGTTTATTTTTATGCTCAAATCCTTGTCAGTTTTTATCAGAATTTCAAAGAATTTTTTAATTTTCTATAAGAAAGTATTAGAGTACCTCTGGAGACCTTTTAAGGACCTATCGATAAACCTTTCGATATTATTGTTATTTTTCTTATACAAATAAGTCACTTTGGTTGCAGAGTGCTTAGCGAGTTGCTTAGCGTTTACAAAGTTTACATCACACAGTTTCATAACCTGTGAAGCCTTGAAAACGAACAAAGTTTTCAAATTGTTACTTGATTTAATTAAAATATTGTGAAAGGTTTTTATTTTTTTTGTGAGATTTTTCAGAAGGAACGAATTCAAACAACACAGCCCTCAAGCTCAAAATGACAATAACGTGCTGGGTCTTGTGGTGATGCTTTGTTTCCCTCATTTAGCTCACATATTAGGAGCTTAGAGTTTTTGTGACACTGGATAGGTAATTATCGCAAAAAATCACTTTCCCCGGGCTATTCACTTTGCCTGGACTTCCCCTATACACATATCACTAATAAATATATAAGGGAATGTATAGTCTACACAAAACTAATAACTGAATCAAAAGATGTCATTTACACAAACAAAGAACGCAATTCTAAATAGCAGATGCGACATCAATCATTGACTAAACTATAAACAAATAAAATTCTTGTGATGAAGAATCATTTCCATCTTCATTGTTTTGGTGTGTAAACCTATCACCCAAATCCAAATGTAAAGCATATTTGAAAATGGTTGGCTTTTTACTTTAGATGCCAATTTTCATAATTTTACAGAGACCACAATTTTCTGCTAATGATGATCCACTGACTCCTTTTTAATTCTGGTAAAAATATCGACTTTAGTCTTAGTAGTCAGAAAGATTTGTCTTTTTACAGCCTTTGATAATGACACTATGTCATAAGATACTTTTTTGAGACTGTATAACTACTAAGACATAGCAAAAGACTTGAGATTCAGAACCAGAGAGTTCACCAGCTAGTGGAGATGGAAGGCCAGGCACCTGCCTACCCCTCTCTCGTATCGAGGGTTTGTATTTGACGTATTTTATGTTGCAACTAATGTAACTTTTAAGTAGCTTTTTACATTATAATTATTCCACTTGAAGCTATTACAGTTTTTATATATAATTTTAAAACAAATTTTACCTCACATCCTTTAAATAAACACTATCTTGACCGGAATGCACCCCCGACCCGGTCTGTGTCTTCAAAACCTGCCCAGCCCTCGTGGCAGTTACCTCCGTCTCACTTGCCCAATGTGCTTCGTGATTATTCGCAAAACCTCGTTTTGGAATAACTGGAGTCTGCGTGTGTATGAGTTGCCTGCATGGCCCCAGGCGGGTGAAGCGTACAAGAGTATGCTGCGCAACATAGATACGTATATAGTAGTGGCCGCCAGTAGTGATAGTGGGCTTCTTCTGTTAATTATAGGATATAGTTGTGTTAATCTAATTGCTCCTACTTGACCTGATTCCCCCAGTGAATGGCCTCGTCTAATGGTAAATCGTTGCAACAAGAATAAAGTGTTTCCACTGCAACAAGTCCTTAACATCTTTCGTTATGTTGCTGGTATTGTCTATAGCCTACTGCATATTCTCAGAGTATGTCGATCTTCTCATTACATTTTTATTTTTCAGTTTCCAATCTAATTCTATTTTCTTCAGTTCGTCTGCCAAGTTCTGACTAGTTTGCCTGTTAGATAATTAAGCACTCTGTGAAAATGCAGAACTCATTTCAAATTCATCATTAATGAAATGAGCTGTGGCTGTCAAAAAACTATCAGTATTAATTGAGGTTCATGTGTCAGTTGTAAGACACACGCTAACTGTGTTTGCAATTGTATTTTTAGTAGGGTCTAGTATGCATGCATTCTTCACACTTCGCTGGTATCAATGTTTTCGATATGTGTTTTCTGTATGGCAAATCATAAGAAGGATTCAGTTCTTTAACAATTTCGTTTAATCCTTAAATTTCAGCAACAATAAAAGGTTACAAGTCTTTTTCAATAGTGTGTCATCAATTTTTTCTTTAGTGTTTATTGGGATCTTTTTCGTAATGTATGATAACATAGGCAATCGTCTAGGGTATGAGATATTATATTCGCTTTGGCCTGTCTTAGATATGTTAGTCATATTAGATATACGCTAAGACGTCATTGGATTTGGTTGAATTTGACTTGAAGATGAATGTAAAGCTTCATTTCTTGTAATGTTTGCTGCTGGAAGTCCATCGGGTTCCATCTCCATCTCCTACAATTAATATAAAACCATTGTTTAAAGGCAATTTCTACTGAGGTCAAAAGAAAATAATTTTTTTAGTTACTTTTTATTAAAAAACTACAAATAAAATTAATAAGGTAACATACCATAAACAGCTGTTCTACCACAACCCCTATAACATAAAATCAGCTGTTCTACCACATAACATAAAAAATATATTGTAATCATATAATATAATAATCCAAATGGAAGAAACAAGTATATTGCATGTCTTGTCCCTCTTGCGAAAAGAAGTTTTCCCATATAAAAATAATATAATTCAATTAATTTAATTAATTATTATTCTTAAACGACTAAGAATTATGTATACTGTATATATATACACGAGGTCTGTTCAAAAAATAAGCGGACGGTTTGAATTACGCGGCTCAAGTTAGTTTATAGTAGCTAGTTAGTAGGAGAATCCGCTTGGTGTCAGAGTGTAGCTTATCAGTTGGATCTTGTTACGAGATTTTGACCGAAAAATTGAAGATGCACCTCGTCGCTGCGAAATTTGTGCCACGCCTGATGACCGACAACCTTAAAAAGCCAATCGCGTCCGGGCTTGTCGGGAACTGCTTGATCGTTCAAATGAAGATGAGAACTTTTTGTCAAGAATTATAACCGGTGATGAATCATGGGTGTATGGTTACGACATTGAAACGAAGGTCCAATCATCAAAATGGGTCAGTCAAACGTGCCCAAGACCCAAATAAGCTCGCCAAGTTCGGTCGAATGTCAAGGTGATGCTGACAGTTTTTTTTTTATGCTAAGGGTGTTGTTCACTACGACTATCCTGAAGGTTCTACAGTCTACCAGTCAAAGAAAGAAGATTTGAAACGATTTCGGAGATTAAGGCAAATGCGACGAAGGAGTTTAACGCCATCACAAAGGAAGCGTACCAGAACTGTTTTACCAATTGGAAACATCAATGAGATAAGTATGTGCGTTGGGGAGGAGAGTACTTTGAAGGAGACCCAGACGTGGAACCTTAACTTCCAAATAAAGTATATTTATTTATGACCTCAGTCCGCGTATTTTTTGAACAGACCTCGTAATTGTGTGTATATATATATATATATATATATATATATATATATATATATATATATATATATATATATATATATATAAATACATAAATATATATATATAAATATATATATATAAATATATATATATAAATATTTATATAAATGAATAGTTACTATCTGCAGTAAATCCGTTCATTCTGCAGTCCATAAATTCGCAGTTCCGACGTTTCCGATAGATTTTATCGACAGGCAGGTGAACAAAGGCAAAGGAATCTGAGTAATTGTTTAGATCAGGTGTTTGTGAATTGACGTCAATGTGTGTATTGACGTCATTGGGCGTGGCTTCATTTCTCTATATATAGGAGCCGAGTTATCTGCGCTCTTCACTCGCTCTTCTACTGTTGTTGGGTTAACCTCGTCAATGCTAGATGAGATTCTAGCGAAACGTCGGAACTACCAATTTATGGACTGCAGAATGAACGGATGTACTCCAAATAGTAACTATTCATCATATTTTTCCTTCCGTGAAGGAGTACGTATCAACCTATATATATATATATATATATATATATATATATATATATATATATATATATATATATATATATATAAGAATTTTTGGACTAGATAGGAGACTGACATACTTACCTAAGGGCAATAGTTTTAAACTGCAATCTCTTGGAAATAAATGAATAGACTCATATAAAAACTTAACAAACTATTGAAATATTTCCTTACCACGGATGGTCTTAGCATCAGAATGAATGGCCACAGAACCATGAACATAGACAGGCCAACTGCTCAACACGCCGCTAGTCGCTACATCACATTTTTCAAATGTTTGTTATATCACCAAAATAAATAAGGCCCTCCCCCTGATTGCAACCCTTCAGAATTGAGAAGATGGGAGTATCATACCAGTGGTACACCCAATCTAAAGAGCCTCCTAACCTCTACATCAGATTAAACTTCTTTTACCTTCCCCCTAACCCCTACCATTTTTAACAATTAAATTTACCTTCCTTCTGACAGACTATTAATATCTAGTTTTAAATAATCAATATTTATACCAATCACATATAGCACTATATCATAAACTATAAATCTGTGAATCGGTGACATTTTGATATTTATACACATCTGTGGTTCACTTCAGTCTTTTCTTTTTTCTTTTTTGATTGACAAAGATCATTTTTGATCAAAATATTTCAATAGTGTGTTAAGTTTTTATATGTGTCTATTTATTTATTTCCAAGAGATTGCAGTTTTAGACTATTGCCATTAGGTAATCCTGTCAGTCTCCTATCTAGTACCAAAATTCCTAAATAAGCTTTAAGCTCTACTAGAACTAACGTAAATATATATATATATATATATATATATATATATATATATATATATGTATAAATATAAATATATATATATATATATATATATATATATATATATATATATATATATATATATATATATACATTTATATATATATATATATATATATATATATATATATATATATATATATATATATATATATATAAAGATAAAGAATTGGGTTATACTCCGATAGAGTCTAAATTTTAAACTTTTATTTTATGTAAATCCTAATTAAAATAATTATTAAATTATTTATTATTAATTATTACAATAAAATTATTTAAACATCAGAATATATTTTCCAGTGAATAAATTAAAATAACATTTTGTAACATTTATAATAAATTATTACTTATTAAATTCGCGGATATTGCACCGCCTTTCCAAATTTGTTTCGTCTTCTTCAAGCCTTTAAAGTCCTAGCTCAACCCTCACACCCCTTAGACTTACAGGGCGTCACTTTTCAGAGATACTACTACAAACCGCAAAAAACAAAACAATGTGTAATTTGTGCTCAACCACCTGATGCAAAAGGCAAAAAAAATAATGATATAATCTAGATATTTCTGCCCTGACTGTGATTTAGCACTTTGTGCCACAATATGTTTTAAAATTTACCATACTCTTGCAAAGAGGCTTATATAAAACCATTTTTACACATTCTATGTAGATTTACGTAGATATTTATTAATAAAGCGTATATATTTTGTGCATATTTTTTTGTGTAAATGAATAATTTTTTTTAAACTAGTGTGAAATTGATACATTCACCGTGTTACGGTCAAACTACATTAAAAAGCAGCAATGTTTGCGAACGTATCACTTACATTTTGTCGTTGTTCAATCACTTCAAAGTTCTAACCAATATTGATAAATAATATTTTATTAAATAAGATGGTAGGTAAATAACTTTTGCAATTTATATATCATTTAATTAAATACGGTTGTCATATTTTGAATTAACACGGGTTAATATATGTTATATTTATGAGAGATATTTCAACCCATATTATACGAAAAAACAATTTTCAATGAAGGCAGTTCTAATGGAATATAGAGAATACAAGATTTAGCAATTCACAATAAAAAAATGTGATTATTTTTATAGGAAGGAAATGTGAAAATAATCAGTGAGTTATGTAGTCAAGGATATTGGATTTTAAAACTCGTAATGATTTTAATACGTTGTTAATTTAATAAAAATGTTAAATATTGTTATTTTAATAATGGACAAAAAATGGATTTCTCATTTAAATAGCTTAAATAACGCAGAATCGAACATAGATTCGCATTGTGTTTTCAGAATTGATCTCATGTTAGTACATTAAGTGCTATAGCAGTTATCATATATTTGCTCTAAAAAATGCATGAACGTTCATGGATTTTGCGATTTCTACAAAAAATGGATTTCTCATTTAAATAGCTTAAATAACGCAGAATCGAACATAGGTTCGCATTATGTTTGCAGAATTGATCTAATATTAGTAATTTAGGTGCAATCGCAATTATCAAATATATGCTCTAAAAATGCATGAACTACGAGCGTATATAACCAGTTTGGCGATTGTGGGTTATTTCAGTAATTCTTTTTAAAAATAGTGCAAGCCGGATAAAGTGAATAGGGCAATGTGGATGGCTATTCACTTAGCACTGGTATATTTTATACATGTATTCTTCATTCATCATATGGCAAAACTAGCAAATAAATTATTTAAAATGGAAAATTAAACCAAATTTTATTTTTCAGTTGGTATACAAATATGAAAGGATGACCATCCAAGCTAGATGGTCTGAAGAAAGTTTAAAATTAATCATATAATCGATTGAAGATGGTTCCAATTCCATTTCAGGGTAATCAAAATCTTACAATATTCCTTTTTCAATCTATGATATTCCACAAGCTTGGGTAAATATTGCAGAGTAACTGTGGGTCCAAGTGTTCATTTGTGTTCCAAGCGACACAGCGAATCGTGATTAATAGCGAGTTCAGTGGTTTAGAATTCATACTTTAGAGGAACAACACATATTCCTGAAGGAATAAAAAACTATTAGAAGAGGTTATTCTTTATTGTAATATTGTTATGAATAATAATGTATACCTGATTTTAATTTCAAAAAAATGTAAACTTTAGTTTAATATCCCTGCTTGATTGCACCATAAAACTCTATGGATATACTAACAATCATTAGGGGTTCTGTAGCCATGATCATAAATTGGTGAGGACATGGCGTAGATTCCTGGTCACGGAAACGTTTTATTTTCAAAACTAAGTAATATAGTTCGACAACCAGGAATCGAACCTGTGTTATTGCGACCGCAACACCCTGTCCCTTACAACAAACAATCACGGCTACAGATCTCCTGTCATCAAAGTGTCATATTTGTCATCAAAGTGAAACAACACATATTTGTCAACACAAATGAAATGTAGAATTTTACAGTGACTTGATTTTTGACAGTATGAAACTGTTTTTAACACATTCAGTGCTAAAAAATAGTTGTTGCATGTTATAGAAACTTAACATAAACACATTTCACTAATAAAAATATAATGCAATGTATAGTCTACACAAAAGTCATAAGTGAGGAAAATCATGAATTGTATATTTTTTAACAAAAATTGTTCCTAAGGTAATAACAGAAAATCGTACCTATATAACATACGTACAGGTAAGCGTGGCCATGCATAGGCCTACCTAGACTTGGACAATCAAAGCATTGAGCTTTGAAATTTTACAACCCAGAGTTTAACACCTGTACAACTTTATTAAAATAAACAAAAGCATTCTACAAACCTGAAAATATAACCAAATTATACCACACATATTTTGTGTGTAAACGCATTTGCTTATGTGAATGTGTATTTGCTAGTTTTAGTGTGTGTGTGTGTGTGTGTGTAAGTGCGTGGGTGCGTGTTTGTGCCTTTATGTTTATGTTTGTGTGTTTATTCTACTTCTAATATATCACAAAACCCCCTTTGAAGCAGTGTGTTTCCTAATTAAACAATGATCTTGATAATGCATACATTTGTTTTGTTGCAGATGATCTGAACCATGTTCGAGAAAAAACGAAGGAGTTCTATATTTAGTTCAGTACGCAATGTAAAGATATTTGTATTGAGTTGCTTGGAAGGCATCTCTTCTCTTACCCACTAAAAAATTAAAAAAACTTTCATAGCATTTTAACTAAATAAAGTCACAATTTGAAACATTTGGTAGTTTTCAAGGCTTCATAGGTTATGAAACTGACTGATGTAAGCTTTGTATACGCTAAGCGACTACTTAAGCACTTTGCAACCAAAGTGACTGGTATGTATAGGAAAATTAACAATAATATCGAAAGGTTTATCGAAAGGTCCATAAAAGTTCTCCAGAGGTACTCTAATACTTCCTTATAGAAAATTAGAAGCTTCTTTGAAATTCTGGTAGAAACGGTCAAGGATTTGAGCATAAAAATAAAGAATAAGGACTCAATCAAGTTGAGTCTTAAGAGAATCGATATACTAAGCGACGCCACTATCAAGATATTTACTGTCTTTCGAAATACAAATAAGAAGGACGTAGGACATTTAGTAACAAATTGCAGAGTTGAAACTCAGATTATCGAATTGTACTTCGTAAGTCAGTTTCACGCAGTGTCAGAGTTTGTTAGCCGCGGAAAAAATTTTATAACTTCGTAAAGGAAATAAAAACTCAAGCCACGAAGAGGTTTATAAATTAAATTTTAAAGTTTTAGTCAGAGGTTATGAATGCTAAGAAGTATGTAACTAAAAAATGAAACAGAAACGAATAATAAAATTTAAAACATTTATATAAAAGATATTTCTATCTAGCCTGAGGAGGAAAATAAATATTTCAGTATTAAGGCTGAAGAGTTTATAAAGGCTGTCAATAAGGTTGTCTCTGTGAGTGTCATCTTGTTTTTTTATTTTCAAAGAATTTCATTGTTTTTTTTAAACATTGATTTTTGTTATTTTTCAGAACTCTAGATTTGTACTTTTGTGTTCTTACTAGTATTCAAGTACTAGAAGAACTCAGCATTTTTAATTTTGTAAGAATTTTCACAAAAAAAAACACATTTCAGCACAAATTACTTAAAGGTTAGAGTATCATAATTTCATGTGTTTTGTTTATTAATACGATTTAAACATTCCCAATATCATTTACATATTTTCTGTAGTTCAAACAATATACTTACTCAGCATTGAAGCCAAAGCGACATAACCTGATGGCGTATAGTGTTATACCTTCTTCAAAGTGAACTTTAAACAAATACTAATTAATATATTACTTTCAGCGTATACAATTGTTCAAAATAATAAATTGCTATCATATAAGTTTACAGGAAGCAACCCAACGGAAAGTTCATATCGATGCGTCGAAAAAAAAAGCTAATATTCAGAAGGCCAAAAAAGAGAGGTTTTGTGATATATATATATATATATATATATATATATATATATATATATATATGTGTGTGTGTGTGTGTGTGTGTGTGTACAAATTCCATAAAATGTAACACAATTGAAACTAAATCTGTTTATTTAAGAGATATCTTGGATTATTGTAAAAATTTAAAAATACCAATTTTGATTTTCTTATTACACTTTGATATTACTTGCGACCAGTCTTTTTGTTAACTAAATATTGATAAATTGTCAACTTACACTTGGAAAAAACACTTTCGACTTATGACTTCTTCAGCCTCGTATTTTTTCCGATAAGATTGCTGCAATTGTGCTATCAATTTTTGAAAGTTGTAGGACCAATAATCAACAGCCAACCATCACCTGCAGGCAAACTATCACGCCATATGGATAAAACTATTAGAAAATACATAAAACATGATGAACACACAAATATAAAAAAAACACAATAGATCTAGTAAACAAAATAAACAACATTGAAATCCCACATAACTCAACCCTAGAATCGTTTGAAATCACAAACCGATATACGAATATGCCAGTACACAAAAGTAATAATACACATTTTGAAAACCATTACACAACAGAACTACTACACTCACAACAGAAAACATTACACAGAAAAACAAAGCCTACCAATGGGTTCACCGATTTCATGCATTCCCGCAGAAATATTCCTACAACACAGAACAGAATAAAATCATAAATAACAACAAACACGCAGTTAAGACAATACATTGGCACAGATATTAGACGAGGTTATAATACATAAGACAATGCCAACAACTCAACACATATATAAACAAAATACACAAAAATATTCAGTTCACTGCAGAATTTGAAAAAAAGAAGAATTAAATTTTGTACACATCACCATAACAAAAAGTCAAAACAAACATGAATACAAGATATACCGCAAGCCAACCATAACAGACACACTGACACACAACACATCAAACTACCCAATGCAACATAAACACGCAGCATTCTAACATTTACTACACAGACTAAACAAGATACTTATGTTCACAACTAACGACACAGAAGAACCAAACTCAATCAAATATTTAGCTCACAAAAATGGATATGACAATTATTTAATAGACAAACTATACAGAAAAATATCAACAAGAATAGTAACACACACAAACAAATTCATCCCCCTCACATACATAAACAAACTCACAAATAAAATAGCACACCAATTCAAAAAAGCAGGATACAATGTAGGTAACAGAACAGCAAATAAAAGCCAAACGGCTATCAGACACAGCATTAATAACAGTACCAACACATAAAGTAACCCAGGAATATACAAACTACAATGCAACAACTGCAATAAGTTCTATATTGGACAAACGGGCAGATCTTTCACCGAAAAATATAACGAACACAAAAGCACACTGCACACTACTATTGAATCCACCTTCGCAAATCACCTCATGGACACTAAACACTCAAGCAATGGTATGGAAAATAACATGAGCACCCTCCACACATGCAACGAAGGTAATAAATTAAACACACTAGAACAATATGAAATATACAGACATAGCAACACAAATAAAAATGGCATCCTTTATGATTAAACACGACACAGATTACACATATTTTTCGATCACATCACTTCTAACTTTCAAACATTGGTACTGAGGAAGCACAGCTGCAGGAATCCTAGCAGCAAAAATACGAGGCTGAAGAAGTTGTAAGACGAAAACGTTTCCTCCCAAGTGTAAGTTAAGAATTTAACTCTTTTTTATTTAACAAAAATTCTGTTCTCAAGTAATATCAAATTTTAATAAGTAGTTAACAATCAGCTCGTCATGAAGAGCAATAAATTTTTAATTTTTATTTTATTCAATAGTACTACAAAATGTAATATACATTTAAAACCTATAATTCCTCTTTTCCTCATATGAATTTTCTACTTCCCCAAATACAGGAAATGGTTTCTCGATTTTAGTACATGCAATACAGAGTGAACTGCTTAAAGGCAGGTGCCAGGAGGGCAATTGTCCAGATTGTCTTTTCTCTCTCCCATTACTAACACCAGCCTCTTGCTACTAGCAATGCCAGAAATTATCATTACTTTTTAGGTACATATTAACGAAAATAAGTAGTGTAGAAAGTTTGGCCTTTCTCAAGTGACTGAATGTGACAAGGTTGTTACAGTGGAGAGGGAATCGTTTAGTAATTAGTAAACAGTTTGAGTTTAAATTTTCTTTTAAAATACGTTACAAATCTTTATTTTAGAAATCAATATAATTTATTATTATATTTTCTCTTTATATTGTAGAATTTCAATTCAGAATTTCCATCAGTTAGTTGAATGTGTCATTTTAGAATATAATTCATGATTTGACATGATGACTTGAAATACAAATAAAACCACAGTTTTTAATAGGATACTCACATCCCATCAATACTTTATTAGTATTAGCAAAGCAGACAATTGAAGATTGGTGAAATGAACGCAAGTAGAGGTCTTGTGAAAAAAATTAATCGACCTAAGACTAGTTGAACAAGGTTTGTACATTCAGTTAAGTTTTTCTACCACTACTAATAGGTTTCATACTATTACATACAAGTGTAGAGAATCTTTGAAATATATATTGCATGCAATAATATTCATAATAGGTATTTATTAATCAAGTAATTACTCGGTGGTTCATTGGGAAGGACTTCAATCATTTCATAATACGTCCAGCTAATCTAACACCTCTCCTCTTATAGCCTATGAATGAGGACCTCCAATACACTTAGAATTAAATTTACATACATGTGAGTTAAACCCACTAAAAACACATATACTCCTGTCCACTATAATATAAATGTTTTATTAAAATAAATCTCAAGTATTGAATTCATGACATCTCAATAATGTTTTATTAGGATGTGAAATCATAACACAGTTGTTAGAATGTTGGGCTTCATGTGTCATACTACTCATGTGGATTATCATGCGGTCAATGTGATACTTGTTGCAATTCAATAGGCCCTCCTGGCCAAATACTGAACCTTAAGTCCGATATACTATACACAGATCAGAGGCAAACCTACAGAGACTATAAAAATGTGCAGCTAGGCAGTTATGGAAGTTGTGGAGTGTGGAAGTTGTGGTATATCGTTAACGTCATTTCATTGTTTTTATTTTATACTTCAGTCTCTAAAGTTGTGAGAAAGTATTTTCAGAAATTAGGTAAACTCTTAAATTTGTTTTATTTTGGGAGTTTAAAAACATTTTGTTACTTGTAAATCTGAGAACTGAGATATGAGATAGCAGGAGTCTTGCCCCTGACTCACAGGGTTGAACAGCTGTGGGTAACGTGTGTGCTTAAAAAAACAAGTAAGTGGTGATTTCTTTGCCAAGTCTGAAAAAACAACAGATGGACAACACAAAATCTGCAAATAAAACCAGTATGTTTTACATACACATATCTAACTCTAAGGTGTGTCCTTTGCAACAGCTTCTATCAGTGGTTGTCCAATGTTGATTCAAACAAACTCAATAGTTAACATTTTATCACATGTCTCTTTTACGTAAACATTACATTGTTCATACCAACACACTGTTGCTTTTATATTATCCCTAAGATGTGATAATTTTTTTTTAAATTGTCTATTCATTATACTTTGTTAAATTCTGTAAACAATACCCGCCCATTAGTTCCTCGATTTGACTATATTTCTTATTATTTTTTGAATAAAACTCATATTTACCATAACCTTTGATACATTACATATACATTATCTTTTTGTTATACTTTTAAAATCAATCTTTCCCTTCTATATAATAAATATACATATTTTAAATTTAATCCATATCTTTTGGATTTACTTTATGTATGAAGATATTAGGAATATTTTTTGTCATGAACTCTTCGTTGTCAGACTCCTCTCTGTGTATAGCCTGATGTACTTTTTACAAAATGCCTACTTAAAGTAATAACGAGTATAACCTTCTTCTATGTTTTACTTGTCAACTACTGGTCTGCAATCTTTGTCACGTTACTACCCTGTGTGCCTCACAGGCATGAAGGGTCTAAGTGTGATTTATTGTATGGTTTAACAATTTATTTTACACATTATTTTATAAGATCGGTTATTTTTTGTTTACTAATTGAAAACTGTAGTCTTACCTTTTACAGATCGTAGCGCAGCTTAGCTAAAAAGGATTATATTCTCACGATGATAAACACAATAATTATATTTTGTTCACTGACTGTACACACTAAACTTTATATAAAAAACAACATTTGACACATTAAAAGTTTTGTATATGGAAACTGACATTGGAAATAATAGCTCAATTTTGACAGCAGTCTCTTTACACAGCAGCTCAGAACAATCGTGACATATTTGTTGTAGACAGCTTACAAAGTGTAACTAGACTTTCTTTTTTTTGTTGCTGTAAGAATTCTACATTGTTTATAACAATTTATCTACACAAATAGACAAATTTGTAAATTTCTGGATGTGCAATTCTTCGAAATCATCTTCATCGTCTGATGCACTTTGTTGAGCCTTTGTTGATGCCTTCTAAAAGTTGTTCATTAGATACAGCACCTAAATAATTTCTGCTTTAAGTAACCCGTCAATCATGGTATGTTCAAAATCACCCATATATTTCTACTACTTGAGGCTCATTAGTTGAAATTAGTTTCCCTTTTAATCCAGACGTTCCAGGTCTATCCATTTCTTCAATTTATATAATTGAATACTATAATGACATAAATAGGGGAAAACAAAAAAATACTATAAAAGTTTAAAACGTTACACAAATACCGACATTGTACCTGTGAGGTACAACCAAAAATTCATGTTACTATAAATCTAATAAATTGCTGGAAATCGTGCTGGAAACCTGTCCTCTTTGCAGTAGTGAGGTGACAACCAACCACCTACTGACTGCTGCTTTAAACATCATTTTAGTGTAAACAATTGGTCTGGTATTATTGATAGTTTAGGTATGTGATTGGGTCATTTGTTTTCTATCCACTCTTTACGGGAAACAATTATTGTCATCAAAATAACTTTGATCATAAGAGTACATGGCTTGTTTCCAGTTATTTATATACTTTTTTTAAAAGAAATATATCTTAGTATTTTCAATTTTTTAGGAAAATAAAGTATTTCAAATGATAATTTTGGTCTACATTTCATGCAACAGCATAGTATCTTTCACAATTTACTTTAAATTTGGTTAAACCCGAGTAAGAGGAAGTGTATGAAGTGACCCAATACTTGTATCTAAGTTATATAATTAATATTGTAGTGTTAAATATTTTTCTTCTATAGTAGCAGTGACTTTTATTTGTGAAAAAAACAGCCAATAGCCTTGCTGGATGCTATAGTAATTAAAATTACTAGAATTTCTTTCCTTTATTTAAAATTTTATTAATGTGTTTTAGAGAAATTAGTTTCAGATTATTTGGTGTACAAGCTTGTAAGAAACAATAGTTAATGATTTATGTTAATTTACTATATATTCTGTTAGTTAACCCTAGAGGACTCGCGCTAATACCCGTTACACCAGCGCTTGCACGGGGTAAATTTTTACCCCAATTAGTTTTTAGGTCAATATCAGTAAAGTATTTAATGCTATAAATAAAAAAAAATATTTAAACATATCTTGTTATAAGATATGAACAAACTCATGCAATATTATTTACTTTCTTATACTTCAAAACACTTTTCACATACGTCAACTAATTGGTCTTTACAAACACTTTTCCCACAATTAGCACAGCATTTATTGTTTTTTGTCTAAGTTTATTAGGGAAAAAATCACGCCTGTAAATAAAATATTTGTTTGTAATAATGTCAAACATAATGCTATAGCCTATATTGTAGATAAACGTTTTTCGTTACAATAATCATGAAAACAAAATATTTTATAAACAAGAATAGTGTACAAAAACAATATATATCAAAACATAATCCTTGCAAGAGAAAATAGAATCTGTGTCTTGACATTGTACACGTTACTATATGCAAACCAGTTCTGTCTGTTGTCCATATACCTTAAGAATTTTTGTACGAAGACATCTTTGCTCCACAAATATACAATACCCCAAACAATGCTTTAATTCCTTCAAAAGAAGTTTCATTTGCGTCTCTCTCTCTCTTGAAAAGTTACAAATATAAAATTTGTGTTCTCTCTTATCGCCATGACAAAATATATACGTAGATAATTTAAAATAGATTATTATATTTATAAATGAAAAACTAACTTCAGTGATTATTCCTCACAAAATACGAAACATAATAAAATTCACTCATAGCCATCTTGCAAACAAAATGAAAATTAATTCATGTGATAAAAAGTTTGCAACATTAACTTCAAACCGTTATAAGTAAACAAAAACTGTCAAACTACCTGATGTAGGGACAGGGATAGATACAGGGCGAGTCAATTAGAAGGTATGTAAGGGGTGGAAGAATTTCAGGATTTGCAACTGTTTTATAATCTTTGTTGAAAACTCACTGGGAGAATAATTACCCCGCGCGAGTCCTCTAGGGTTAAAGGTAAGTTTTAATAATATGTCATAGTGATAAGCTACCTCTGGCAGTTTCCTTACTATAATCCCCCACCTTGACTGTGTTTGTTAAGACAAATCCTGTCAACTAAGATGGTCAGAGATAGCATTAATCTATATCACTGATAAATGCTTAGTATACCATCTCAAGTAACAAGTACTGTATGCCTAAATGATAAAAAATATGAAATTTAACATAAACCAAATCCATATATTCCAAATATAAGACATCAGGTTGGAAAAGCCTAATATCCAAGCTAAATAAAAAAAGTTGATAAAGCACACATTGTGGAATTGTGAAATAAACTTTGTTATATAAAACTTCAATTATTGGGCACAAATTTTAAAAAGTTATTGTAAAATTATATTATATTACTGCAGAATTTTAAAAACTCAAAATGTGGTATAACAGATGTGTATTGTGCAAATATCTTTGACATCACGACATTTACTCTCATCACAACAGTCTGAATCCTTATTCTGCATGTTCCTCTTCTTATTTCCATTCATATCATGGTCTATGCAACATTGTAACAGATTTAGTTTTTATTGATAATATTGCTTTAAAAAAAATTCTGTTCATGTTTAAGAGTTATTATTTGCGAAAAGATAGTTTGCCAATTGCTTCTTGAGGTTATCCTTGAGTGTATCATTTACAACTATATCCATAAATTTGAGCTGAGATGTCATTGCCTCAAGAATGATTAAATGGTCTGTGTTTATTTTATGAAACTGATTTTGTTATTCTAGACATTTAAAAAAAATCCATTGAGAAATACCATCAAGATTTTATTTTTAAAGTCGGTATAACATTTATTCTACCCAGTTTGTACCCAGTCCTACTTTAATTTTTATTCATCCATCCATTTCTGAATGCAATGCGCCATTAGACCCAGTATAAGTGTTACTCTGAATATTTCGATTCCTGTTGATTTCCTAATGACTCATATATCTTATTTTTAATTTACTGTTACATTAGTTAACATATAAAAATGAAAAGGCACTTGATCTGCGTTTCTTAGAATTTTAAGAAAGTATTTACATTCACTTCTTCAATTATAGTACGGTCCTGGATCATTTGGGAGCTGCTCGCTAGAATTGTTCTCTGGCATACGTCTCACATACTTTGTAAATCATACATTTACAGCAACCTAAGCACATTAAAAAATGTGTTATCTAGCCTTCAATAACTACTTCAGGAGTGTTTTAGTTATTTTTCAAGATTTATAGTAAATCCCATTTTACGAATTCGAAGATCATACTTGTTACTCTTTCCTAAAGTTCAAATTATCATTTTAGCAATTAAAAAAAAAATTTGAATGCTTTCAGTTAACACAAAGATTTCTTTAAAAAATTGGGATTTTTTATCTTCGTTTCTGTATTCGCCATCTTCACTAGTTAGCTTAGTTATGTTTTATATTTTACAGTGGGCAGTTGTTCGTTCATTCATTTTCATTCAGTTTAATTAACTTAAAGAAATTAGCTCTTAGGTATAACACACGTAAAACACGTTACATTTCCTTACTGTGATTCTTGTTTTTCATCAAAATCTTATACATGACAATCTGTCATATTTTCACTGAATATAATGCATTTTTGTTACATAAAGTTATAACAAGATAATATATATCCTCTAAATAAAAATATATGCTGGAAGTACCAAACGAGTTTGGTTTCTAGAGATTTTATTCTGTCAGAAAAAGGTTAACTTATACACGATTAATATTGCAGTTAATCAAATAAATAGACAATATTAATCAAACATTTTAGACAATACCTTAACAATGTAGTTTATAATTTTTACAACGAATAACTATAGTGAATCGTGTTAAATTTTGATATTTGCTTTTAAAATATCAAAACTGGTTGATGATAGTTTTATAGTAGTTTTATCAGACAAATATTGTTTACAGGTTTACTTTAACTACATTTAGCTTTCATGTAGATATTTAGGTTAGTCTGGCTACTCATAACTAACTGGAGTTAATCTAAAAAGTCAAAAAAGCATTGAAACGCGTCTGCTTAATAAATCAGTAAATAGTGTTTTTTTTCAAGTGAATACAAACACCTGTAATTTGTAAAATAAAGCTATATTTAATAAAGCTATATTTACCAAAAACATTAAGATATTTACTAGCAAATTTGATTTATTGCTATAACTCATGAAACACTAAGCCAGAATTGGTAAGGGAAATAAAAACTCCTGTTTTACGAGTATAATACTTTATTCTGCTATGGCGACATTTCGATATATAGATTGTTATCACCATCAGGCCTCTATACAAGAGGCCTTTTGAAAGACAGATTGGTTAGGATAGTGATGAGCAAATGTTTTTAAAGGAGAGTCAGATATAATAAAAAAAATTTCTAGGTAGGGCAAAAGAAAAGTACAGAAGACCTGTTCGCAGTTGTAGAAAGATACAAACAAAGAAGTTATCTTCTGAGTGATAGAATTTGTGTTTGGGAATCTTGATTAAGACAGTGCCTTGTAAAACTCAAGAAACTTTGAGGAATATTTTCTTCAATTTACGGTTACATTGTGACTCAAGTAGTTCGAACTGTAATTCTTGTTTGACTGACTGACAATCCACATTAAATAGCCTCCTTAAAGTGAACAGGTCTTGTTCGATGACTTTGAAGTCTTGGATCTTCATTTAATTCTTCATAAAATCTTTTCTCATAGATCATAAATTTGTTTTGCCTAACTGCATTAGTCCTTAGATTTGGAAAATGTGTAAAATCTCTCTTGACTAGATATTTTGAGTATTTTTAAACCCCTGATATTACCCCAAATATCATGTATTAGTTGGTTTATTCCCTGACGTTTCAGGTTCAATTTATTGGTGGGACTGAGAAGATTTGTAAAGTAAACTTTCAAAAATGTGATAGTAGGTTGAAATTATTCAAAAATGTCTGATTTTTTTAGTTGTTCCATTTAATGAACACACCCAATCTAAACCTTCAGTAACACAAAAATTGCCATCAACACCTGTTATAAATCTCAGTAGCTGGGCTGAGTCAGTTATGTCCGTACTTACATCCAAAGCAAAACAAAAGCATTTTAAATCGCTTATCTTTGACGCCAATTGTGAGACCAACAGCTTAGAAGTTATTTTAATGCTAGAAGTGATTGTTTTTTGAGAATAACTAACTGTCTCAAATTTTTTTTTTTTCATCACACAAAATACTTGGAGCATACCAGGTTTTACAAATTCACTATTAGAAAATGGTTTTACCTTTTTGCAATATTCCAATCTACAACATAATAGGGATGTGTAGCTAGATTTTGAGAAAAACTTAGTTATTTTAATTATTTTGCTAATGTGACAATTTTTAAAAGTATATATCTTGCTTTTGTTTCTGTTCTTCTTCAGTCATAGTTTCTCAATTCGCTTTGTTATACTTTGTCATGAAGAGTTGTGATGCATTCCTTAAATACGACTACAGCTTTATTGCAAATTTGGCTTACAGGTTTGTCCTTTTTAGGAGTGAAAACGTATTTCCAAATCCGCTGATCTTTAAAAACTCTACATTCTGAATCAACTTTAGGGTTTTTACTTGCCATTATAACTATCTAAAATATCAAAAACAACTATCAACAAAGAAACACTTTGAGATCAAAACAGCTAATAAATTGTCCTATGAGTAATTTTAGGGGTTACTGAAAAACCACATGGCCGTACATTGCCCATCTCTGGGTTAGGAATTCATTGACCATTCCTGAATTTATATCTGTAATATATCTTATACCAAAGATAAACTCAATTAACACAGATTTTTCACATCAATCACTATATTATAAAAACACAACAGAATAATTTCACCTATATGTAAAAATAGAACCTACTTGAACAGTTCAGATTAAAATTAAAAGCGGAAAATATCTGGAATAGAATTTTCTGCTTAGCACAATCAAATATCATACTTGAATCACAAAACGGTTTTCTTCTATTTCTATTAAAGTAAAGGCTATGTGCAAGTATTTACTTTTGTAAGATTTATTGGATTTCATATGATAGTTAAAGACATACAAGACCATAGTACTGGGCTCAGTCTTCTTCATACAGGCTAATATAATAAAAACAATATATCACATGTATTACTTCGAGCACCAGCAGTCTACATGAATTAGATAATAACATGAGTGAACTCATACATTGCAGATGTAGTGATATGTCTCATACTTTCAATTTTCACAACATGCATCACAGGTATGTTTTAACTTTGCTCAAATACGCAAACCTTTATAGACATGTATAACTTTAAATTTCTTTGATTAATAACGGAAAGAGTAAATTAGTCATAACATACAACTGTGTCAGTGGTTGTCGAGTTTCCTGTATATATTTGCCCTGTACATTTTGTTTCATATAGTATTCAAGAATCCAAGTATAATTAATGTAGGCAAATAAGCTGGTTCAGAAAGCTTTACCACTGAGTAACAAATATAAATATGAAAATACTTTGCCAAAAAAAAAACACAAGATTATTGTTAATATTACTTTGTGTTATTTAGGTACTACAACAAAACACAGTGGTTATCAATATGATAATACTTTTATTAAAACTTCAGTAATCTAGATACAAATTCCAATGGGTAAGTAACTGACATTTTTGTTTTACCGTCAGCTCCTGGCTGCCCATGCAGTAGCTATAGCAATGAATATTAATATTTACCCAAACAATTTATATCAGTGTGACATGTGATGTGTGTCCTTGAATGTCAATAGTTTAGATGGTCTTGAACATACTCTGTAACCCCCCGGTATTTTGTAAATGTTTGGAATTCACCAATCTCAAAAACCTTTTTTTACCTTTATCCACTTGTACTTACAGAGACTCGTCGGGTCAATTGTTTGTCTCAGAAATTCTATTTAACTATTAACGCAGGCAGACTGGCTGTCTGTTTATTAGCTCTATCAATGACAGGTTGCATTAAATTATCGTTATGTTTATAAGTGAGATTTAATTTTCAAAACAATTTTTAAGTCAAAATATTACATTTATTTTATAATTTGCTTATTGCTCTTTATTTTGTAACAAATTAAAATACTTAAGTTTACATATTTTGAAAATGTTCTCTGACAAAGCTAGGTTTAATGCATTCTGGTACTTTATATTTACTGATTTGATTACAACCAAAAATATTTAAAAAAATTAAAATTAAAACATACCTTTGACAATCACTTACAATCACGTGGCTTTGTTAAAACATTTAATATTAATTACACCTGTTCACTTTTAAATTTAGAATCAACAAACTAAACATAACAAAGCCACTAAGAAATAATCCCATTTTTAATAAAATATAATAAAAGTACATTATTTAAAACTTTAACAAAAATTTTAACTGTAGCAGCCCGTGGATTCTCCTTCTTAGGTGCCTTGCAAGGGAATGCCTAAAGGTCTATTTCCCACGAGAATTCGGAAATGCTCCCACCCTTGTGCACTCAGAAACTTCCCTGGGAATTTTCTGCTAGCTCCATCGATGGAACATTTTCAAAAAAGCAAAAATTGTTTTAAAGCAAAGCCAATTTTACCATAACCTGACAACAAATTTTAATGTAATATACTTATTGTAATAAAAAATAATTAAGCCTGTTTCAACTCTTTTTCTGTGCTCCTCACCTTGGCTCAGTTTTAAACAACCTGTAGTTTGAGTTGCATCAATTATGTGTGGTATTCTAGTTTTAAACAATTTAATTTAGCTATATATCAAGTAAAATCGTACAATATTATCTAGGAATGAGAAAGTAATGGTAAGTCAGTGTGTGGTAGAGATAGGCCAGAGATTATAACTTTGGGGCATAACTGTTTCTGGCATAAATATAACAGTTCATCGATTTTAAACTGTCTCTAGTGTAATTCCGTGGTGGGGGAGATTCAGGTAGAAAAGTTAAGACGTCGATTGACAATGTCCTTCATAGGGTTTCTTCAGCAATAGTCAAGGAAAAGACTTCAATCATTTGTCAAAACTCAAATGTTTGCTGATCAGAGTGACAGTTTACCTAAATTCAAAACCAGCAATAGTGAGCTACATAATTATTGTTAAACATAACAGAAGGAAGCTATTTGTATTTGAGGAGTACCAAACTTATGCTTTTAAAGAAGTTCCTTAGTTGTTCGAATGATGTTTTGTGCAATTCAGAAGAAACAGCTCACAAATGTAGGACATAGCTTCTAAAACATTGGCTTCAAAAAAAAGAAAAATGGTTTTTATTTAATTTTCCGATGATTGTGGAAATTTAACTAGAAATCACAGCCTTCCTTTGATTTTAAACTAAAAATTTAAGTTTTGTAGGACTTTAAAAATGTATTCAAGCTTGGTATAGTGTACAAATATATCAAGGAAATTTCAAAATACCTAGATAAGGTTATATGTGGTTATTGAGTAACTAAGTGAATACTTTTGAACTTACTTCCTGAAGTGTTTTGAAACAATCTTTTATAGACGAAACTGACCCATCACTCGTTTCATAGAGTAGCGGGTCGCTTTTGTTATGAAACAATTGTTTCTAAATACATCCGCAAGTAAGTTCAAAAGTATTCACTCACTTATACAATAATTAGTAAACTCAAGAACATTACAACAAGCAACTTTAGGAATAATGGAAAAAAGTATCATCCAGTAGGTAAAAAGAGATTAGAATGATTTCGATGAGAGTGGAAATGCGTTGTTTGAACAAAGCTGCAACACAACCTTCAGCTATGTTCTTCCATTCCTATAAGGAAAATGGCATTTTTAGAACTTTGTTCCTTTCACTAAATGCTACAAAGATTGATTAAATTTATTGATCAAGACATTTTTGAATGCATGAAATATAGCTATATGCAACTTTTAAGGAACAGGCTTTATGACAATAGTGATGAGAATTGTGCAGAAGAATTGATCGTAAACCTAAACCATCAAGCTGTGGTCATACGGATAAGAATGTTTGGAATCTATAATTAAAGCAGGGTAAAAATGTTCAACATATCTACCAAAGAATAGATTTTAAAGATAAAGGAGAACAATAAGACTAAGAAAAGGTATGCTCAATCCAATGAAACACATAAATAAATTTCAAATGAAGATATGCAAAACTTATTTTCAGAAATTTCAGTGATACATTGTCTATATGGAGAACAAATATGACAACAAATGGTTGAATTGTGAATTGATTAACATAATTTACAATACCTAGTTGTTCATTGAAATATTATTAGATGAGAATGATTAACAAGTAAAAGTAACATTTTTTTATAAAATTAAGTAAAGTTTTAATTTGAAATTTAATTTTCTACAGAACTTAACTTACTTTTTAAACCGGTTTTCTTATATTTATTTAGGCAGTCTCAATATTTCAATGTTTTCCTATGTACATAAGATAATAAACTATAATTCCAATAATTTTGAACAATTGGTTGTTTCAAATGAACACTTAGCATACATTAACAGTTTAACTTTAATATTGATAAAGTAGCGGCAGGCGGCTCAAATTACATAGTAATGTAGAACTCACTAGCCCTTCTAGGAGATTCAATCTTCTTTAATTGTCTGTCATCTGTGGACTCTTTTAGAAACAACTACCTCTCTTCCTTGAGTTCCAATATTGGCTGGTCTAGGACCTGTTTTATTTAATTCCTCAGTAATTTTCTAGATACATTTCACTAAACTTTACTACTTAAATAACAACCTACAAATAGTGATGCCCTGTATATCTATAAAAGCCATCAAAATATAGAAGTTCGGAAAAAAGGAAACACTTAAAACAACCCTTGGTTAATTACTAGCATTTTACACATTTCAAATTCCACATTCTACATTGAGAGCTGAATAATTTGGTAAATAGATGAAAAATGAATAATTTTTTTTTGAAATTAGGTGCTTGACATAGATGTTCAAAGCCGCATAGAAAGCTCACTGTGCTAATGCATTCTTAATATAAAAATTAGACTTTGAATATTCCTTCCAACTTCTTTCACCAATAATTTTTAACTTTTAAAATATCTATTTTTTTTTATAATAAAGTTATAATTATATTTGAAGAAAATAAACCACTAAAGAGGAGCACTTTTACACAATTCCTAACATTAAATTTGTATTTACACTTGACACGTTTCAGGACATCCTCATCTATTGATGGATGGAGCTTCTATTTTCAATTGGTCACCCTTCCTTATGTAGGCCTACTTGATCAACTGTGCATTCGGACAACTTTGTTGACGTGAAACGTTTATTACGAAAAATATACATAAATATAATGTAAAATTGTGTATGTATCAAAGCAAAAGCGTTATGAAACGAACTGTAACATTATTTTAGGTAATGTTGAATATTAAAGCAGATTCAGAAAACAAAACGAGAGATTAATTTTAAAATGTAAAATAAAAAAATTGTAAAATAAAAAAAAACACGCAAAAATGCCTACAGAAAGAGTTGAAGGAGAATGAAGTAATTTGTGCGAGAAACAATCTTATATTTGTAACTCAATGGTAAAGTTTTCTGAAGCAGCTTATTTGCTTACACTAATTTTACTTTGATTCTTTAATACTATATTTAACAAAATGTACGTGGCAAAAATATACAGGAAATTCGACAACCACTGACACAGTTGTATCTTATGACTAATTTACTCTTTCAGTTATCAATCCCATACATCTCTATAAAGGTCTGTGTATCTTAGCAAAGTTAAATCATATTTGTAATGAATGTTGTGGAAATTGAAAGGAGGATACATATCCCTACATCTGCAATATATGAGTTCACTCATGATCTTATCTAATTCATATAGACTGCTGGTGCTCGAAGTAATACAAGTGATATATTGTTTTTAATATATTAGACTGTATGAAGAAGACTAAGCTCAGTACTATGGTAATGAATGTCTTTAACTATCATGTGCAATCCAATAAATCTGACAAAGGTAAATACTTGTACATAGTCATTACTTTAATAGAAATAGAAGAGGGCAGTTTTGTGATTCAATTTCAATATTTGATTCTGCTAAGCAGAAATTTCTATTCCAGATAATTTCCGTTTTTAGTTTTAATCTGAACTGTTCAGGTATGTTTTATTTGTACACATAGCTGAAATTATTTTGTTGTTTATACGTGTTTTTAAAATATGGTGATCGATGTGAAAAATCTGTGTTAACTGAGTTTGTCATTGGTATAAGATTCACACTTCATTACAGATGTAAATTCAGGAATGGTCAAGGACTTCCTAACCCAGAGATGGGCAATGTACGGCCCGCAACGTGATTTTGAGTAACCCCTAAAAATACTCATAGGACTAAATGTATTTTCTGCATTGCTACAACTTAATAGCTGTTTTATTCTCATAGTGTTACTTTATGGATAGTGGTTTTTGATATTTTAGATCGTTAGAACTACAAGTAAAAAACCTAACGTTGATTCAGAATGTCTGGTTTTTAAAGATAAAGAGATTTGGAAACACTTTTTCACTCTTATAAAAGATAAACCTGTGTGCCAAATTTGCAATGAAGCTGTAGTCGTATTTCAGGAATGCATCCTCTCATGACTCTTCATGACAAAGCATAACAAAGCCAGTTATGAAACTATGACTATGACAAAAAGCAAGATATAGACTTTAAAACGTTTTCACACTAGCAAAATATTAAAAATAAATCAGTTTTTCTCAAAATCTAGCAAAGCATCCCTGTTATGTTGTAGATTAGAATATTGGAACTTGTATGCTCCAAATATTTTGTGTGATAAAAATGAATTTGAGATAGTTAGTTATTCTCAAAAACAATTACTTCTAGAACTGAAATAACTGATAAACGGTTTGTCTCACAACTGGAGTCAAAGATAAGCGATTTAAAATTCTGTTTTTTGCTTTGGATGTAAGTACGGACATAACTGACGCAGCTCAGCTACTGAGATATATAACAGGTATTGATGGCAATTTTTGTGTTACTGAAGGCTTAGATTGGGTGTGTTCATTAAAGAGAACAACTAAAAAATCAGACATTTTTGAAGAATTTCAACCTACTATCTCATTTTGGAAATTTTATTTTACAAATCATCTCAGTCACACCAATAAATTTAACCTGAAACGTCAGGAAATAAACCGACTAATACATTATATTTGAGGTAATATCAGGGGTTTAAAAATACTCAAAATTACTAGTCAAGAGAGACTTTACTCATTTTCCAAATCTAAGAACTATTGCAGTTAGGCAAAAAAAAAGATCTATGAGTAATGCATTCATGAAGAATTTATTCATGCTTAGATAGTTTTTTATTCTATCCGGGCCTCCTTTTACAACGTTTGCCCATCACTATTTTAACAAAATTTTTATTTCATAAGGCTTCTTGTATAGAGGCCTATTGATGATAACGATCTATATATTGAAATGTCGCCATATCAGAATAAAATATTATACTTTACTCGCAAAACAGCAATTTTGTATTCCCATTACCAATTCTGTCAGAATATAACAGTAGTTATGCCAGTAAATTAAAATTACTAGCAAGAGTCCTAATGTTTTTGGTAAATGGAGTTTTATTTTACAAATTACACTTTTTTGTATTACTAGGCAAAAAAAACACTACTTAATTACTTATTTAGCAGATTCGTTTCAATGCATGTTTGACTTTTTCCATTAATTCCAATTAGTTATGAGAAGACAGACAAATCTAAATATTGCATAAAAGCTAAATCTAGTTAGAATAAAACTTGAAAGCAATATTTGTATGACAAATTGCTATAAAATTGTCATCAACCAGTTTTGATATTTCAAAAACAAATAGCAAAACCTTACAGTAACAAAATAAAACTATAGGATAATCAAATATTAATGGTAATACTTTAACAGTATTGCAATCAATTTATATTTCATAATAATTTGTTGCTTCTTAGGTCCAAGTATGTTTTTTCCAAAATTTGGATGAGGAGGTGACATGGGAGACATTACTAAAGTGGTATTCTTGGTAATCAAGTATAAAAGTGGGTTTTGCCTTAGGATTTACTATAGTTACTTTAGGATATTTATAACAAAATACATAAATATTTGTTGTAAAAATTGTATATTACAATGTTAAAGTGTTGTCTAAAATTTTTGATCAACCTTTAACTACCGTCCTGCAATCTCTGTCACATTACTACCGTCGATGTGCCTCACAGGAACGAAGGATCTACGTGCGATTTATTGTGTAGTTTAAAAACTTATTTTGCATTAACTTTAGGAAAATGTTATTTGAATATATTCTGAATGCAAATAACTAAGGAAAAGATAATTTTATGAGATTAGTTTTCTTTTATTTACTTATTGAAAACTATAGTCTTACCTTCTTCAGATCTTAGTGAAGCCTATCTAAAAAGGCTTATATTCTCACAATAATAAACTTACAATAATTATATTTTGTTCACTGATTGTACACACTAAACTTTATATAAAAAACATTTGACACATTAAAAGTTTTGTATATGGAAACTGACATTGGAAATAATAACTCAATTTGGACAGCAGTCTTTACACAGTGGCTTGGAACATTCCAGGCATATTTTCTGTAGACAGCTAACACACGTGTAACGAGTCTTTCTATTTTTGTTGCTGGACAAATGCTACAACTTTTTCTTTGTTTTGTTTGATTTTCATGTGTCTGTGTATCATCTATTGGGCAATCAGGTCCTAAAGTGCATCATATTGTCTGCCGTACGTCACGACTGAGTCTGTAGTTTGCAAGTGGGCTCTGGAGGTACAGTGCCTGAATCACTGTCTACTTCGTCTATCCAGTTCCAAAGAGCATCTTCAAAATCACTGTCATATGTTTCCACTCCTTGAGTCTCATCAGTTGAAATTAGTTTCCTTTTTACTCCAAAAGGTCCAGGTCTGTCCAGTTTTCAGTTTATGTAATTAAACATTAAAATGATCCTAAAAAAGAAAAAAAGAGAAATATTATAAAAGGTTAAAATATTACACAAATAACGACATGGCTGTGAGGCACAACCGAAGTTTCAAACTATTATAAAACAAACACAATGCACATAATCATGCAAACAACGCTAACAGCATGTGAAACACTACTATATAGAAAGCTACTGATGAATACCATAACCTTCAAGGAGTAGTATATGGGTACAAAACTAAACAACACCATAGGCAACAGTGCCTGTCAGGCATAACGATGGTAGTTAGAGGTTAATAATGTCTAAATATTTGATTACCTGCAATATTATTCTGTGTATAAGTTAACCTTTCTCTTTACAGAATTAAATCTCTAGAAATCAAAGTCGTTTGATATTTGCAGCATATATTTTTATTTACAGCATATATATTATTTTGTCAAATTCTGAGCACAGTCTTGTGTGTCACAGTATATCCATCCATTTTTTTTAATTAGCATCTGATTTATTATATTCAGTGAAAATATGGCAGACTGTAATGTATAAGATCATATTGAAAAACCAGAATCACAGTAAGAAAATGTGTATCTTAAAGTGTGTTATAGTTCTGAGCTAATTTGTTTAAGACATTTAAACTTAATGAAAATGAACGATCGAACAACGGCCCTAAAATTGAAGAAGTGAATATAAATACTTTCTTAAAAGTATTCTTTTTAGAAAGTTTCCTCAAACGCAGATAAAATGACTTTTCATTTTTATATGTTAATTAATTTAAAAGTAAATAAAAAAGAAGATATATGAGTTATAATGAAATCAACAGAAATTAAAATATCCAGAGTAACATTTATGCTGGATCTAGTGGCGCATTTTATTGAGAAATGAGTGGATGAATAAAATTAATGTAGGACTGGATAAAAACTGTGTCGAGTAAATGTTATATCAACTTTAAAAATAAAATCTTGATGTTATTTCTCGATGGATTTTTTTTTAATGTCTAAAATAACAAAATCAGTTTCATAAAATAAACACAGACCCTATAATCATGCTTGAGGCAAAGACACCTCAGCTCAAATTTATGGAAATAGTTGTAAATGGCACACTCAAGGATAACCTCAAAAAATAATTTGCAAACTTTTCACAAACAATTACCTTTCAACATCAACAAGTAAATATTTTTAAATAACAATATTAATAATTAAAACTAAATCTGTTAATATCTGAATTATATTGAAAAGTAAAACCAAATCTGAATAGAATCTGCTTGCTGAAATAATTTCTTCTGAAAGATACTGTAATGTGTTGGATAAATTTGTATAATTCCTAATGAATTATGATATTAAATATTGCATTAGTTAGTTACACAATTAGTTATTTGTCCTGCAATGTCAAGAGTTGAACATAGGAATGGCGAGTTCAATAAATAATTTAAACAACAAATATTAATTTAAATTAATCAAATTTTATTGCACAAAAAAAATATTAAATACAAAACAAAATTACATTTGAAATGTTACCCTACTTTATGTTTTTACATTGTTTTATATACTTCATTTGTAAGAACTTTATATTGTTAAAAAATCTTTGGCATGGCTCATGACATCCATTTGAGATTGCTTTACGTTATTTAAAATACATTTCAATTTATCTATTTGACATTAAAAATTTTGCCATATTTTAAAAATAAAAACTAGCACTAATATGCCGTGACCGGTTAAAGTTTAAAAGTTAAATTTTTCTTTTTTCATCACTTTATGTCTTAAAATTATGACATAGCTGTGTTTTAACAAAAGGTGTTGAAACAGGTGGCTCCGGATGAGATCTCGCCATTCTGCATGTTGTATTGGCGTTGCTCGGAAATTGGAATCTCCCCGGTGTTGTATCTTAACATAGCAACATTTCTTCTAACAAAAAAAATATAATTTTCAAATAAACTTTTAAAATTTTCACATTTTAAAATAAAAACATCCCTTGCTCTTCGGATCTTTATACGTCTGTATAGGTTCACATTTTACCAAGGAAAGAGAATTACTTGAAGCAACCACGCGAGCTTTTTACCTTTCGCGCACCGTTGCTGCGCATTTAGCAAAATCAGGTGTTTGAATATGGATATCTGTCTTAGCCAAAACCTTTATTTTATAACTTTCAATTTCATAAAATTTTATAATATCTCCTTTTGTTTTCTGAAGCCGTTTTTATATGCAACATTAAGTAAAATAATGTTACAATATCTTCTGAACACATAACAAGAGTTAGAAATGTAACTAACTATTGGGCAAGACTCCAGCTACTCCATATCTTAGTTCCTAGATTTACAACTAACCAAATCTTTTAAAACTCTTAAAGTAAACCATATTTGCTCATTTTTCCTACTTTCTGAAAATGCTTTCCAACAACTTTAGGGATTGAGGTGCAAAATGAACACAATGAAATGATGTTGACGATATATCACAATCTGGGCACTTTAACACAATATATCCCTCCTAATGGACACTTCTTTCGACTATTTATCGACGATATATGCTTACACGGTAACTCAAGGGGTTAATGAAACTATCTCTTTAAGTCCAATATCGGATAAATTACTCTTAATAACAGTTATTATGATTGTTAAATTTAAGTTACTACATATATAATTAGGCTACAAACTTGGTTTGTAAGTAAATTTAAACAAATAAAAATGTAGGGAAATGAAATTAATAAACATCAGACATAGATACCTAAACTGGCATTATTGGTAATCCAAATATGGACAGGTAAAGGCGTATTAGTGTAATAAACCCTAATGAAAAAGAAATAATAGGTCTACTAATACATGAGAGTGTGAAAAATTCATACAAACCTCCATGTGAACATGAGGACAAGAGTTACAAACTTCTACCTGATTACTAACATAACTGCCTAGCTGCACATTTTTATAGTCTCTGTAGGTTTGCCTCTGATCTGTGTATAGCATGTCGGAATTAAGGTTCTGTGATTGGAAAGGAGGGCCTATTGAATTGCAACAAGTATCACATTGACCGCATGACAATCAACAGGAGTAGTATGACACATTAAGTCCAACATTCTAACAACTGTGTTATGATTTCAAATCCCAATAAAACATCGAGATGGCTTGAATTCAATACTTGAGATTTATTTTAATAAAACAGTTATATTATAGTGGACAAGAGTATATGTGTTTTTAGTGGGTTTAACTCACATGTATGTAAATTTAATTCTAAGTGTATTGGAGGTCACATTCATAGGCTATAAGAGAAGAGGTGTTAGATTAGCTGGACGTATTATGAAATGATTGAAGTCCTTCCCAATGAGCCACCGAGTAATTACTTGATTAATAAATACCTATTATGAATATTAATATAGGCAATATATATTTCAAAGATTCTCTACACTTGTATGTAATAGTATGAAACCTTTCAGTAGTAGTAGAAAAACTTAACTGAATGTACAAATCTTGTTCAACTATTCTTAGGTTGATATCTAGTTAGGTTGATTAGTCGTAGGTTAACCACCTCTACTTACTTTCCTTTCACCTTTATGTTCTAACGTGGCACTCAACTAACTGATGGAAATTCTGAAATGAAATTCTACATTATAAATATAAAATATAATAATAAATTATATTGATTTCTAAACCATTCTTTTGTAACGTTTTTTTTACAAGAAAATTTAAACCTAAACTGATTACTAATTATTAAACGAATCCCTCTCCCCATGTAACAACGTTTTCACATCCAGTCCCTTAGGAAAGGCAAAACTTTCTACACTACTTGTTTCAGTTAATATGTAACTAAAACGTAATAACAAGAGGCATTAGTAATGAGAGAGAGAAAAGACTTTCTGGAATTTGGTTATCAGACTAATATTGCCCTCCCTGCCTTTAACAAGTTCACTCTGTATCGCATGTACTAAAATCTAGAAACCATTTCCTGTATTTGGGGGAGTGAAAAATTCATATGAGGAAAAGAGGAAGTGTAGGTTTTAACTGTATATTAAATTTTTTAGTACTTTGAAGAATAAAAATTATTTTTTACATCAGTTATTTCTGTTATTATTTATAAACTGAAAATTATGAAGTAGGTAACATATCAAACAAAGCCTAATTAACTATTGTTTTTCAAATGTATTTTATAATAATGAAATACTTAACAAACTACTATCATACATAAATATTATTATTTTTAATATACTAGTAATACTACTAAGAGATTTTAATAACATCAACAAATTTATTCTGTAGTAGCAATTAATAAAATAATAGTAATGCTTATTCCTAAAAAAAAGGAATACAATTAAATATGTAACTTATTTCAAACAAATATATATTTATTTGTTTAATGCCAATGTGATTTTTGTTCATGACCAATGAATTCCAGATTTCAGAAGGTTTTTTATTAAGTCCTTTTTCGTTATAATATCATAATTTCTTGCTTCTAAAACCCAAAATTTAAGTTGTGACTGAATCCCAGGTAAATGAAATACCTTCATAGTTGGCTACATAACTTTATAATTGTGCTTTTAAAATTATGTAGGAATAAATTCCTTATAGTAAACCAAAAAAAAAAAAAAAAAAAAAAACAGAGAGTGCTATAACCAATCTTCATAGTTTATCATAATCTTCAAAACTCTATCGAGTTCTTGGTAAGCACTTTCAAGGATTATAAAGACTCATTGATTTTACAACTTCTAACAGTGCTCTACTTATGGAAAATATTCTACTATATAAAAAAATGTTTAAGGAAACAGCCCAACTATAGTTTGTTTTATGTTAAAATTATTTTCAAAACATCAAGCAGAATTACCAACATGATCAACTAAATGTAAGTATGTATGCAATAAGTATGTGCGCTACTAGTTTTCACTAAACAATTATAAATATCTACAAACTTGCCTATAGTAGCACTTACTTATATATGTTGAGGACGGCCGTTTCTGGAATTGTGTCCTATTCTCAACTCAGACCGTAACTGATCTCAAGGTTTACGTAGGTTAGGGTGTTAGGGTAGGGGTGGGATATTATGGAGGTGTGGGTGTATTTTGTGAGTATTAGGAGTTATGATGTCAAAAAATGTGTGAGTTGTAATGTAATTGTGTATTGAGTATGTGTGTAGGGTGTAGTTTAAAGTGCCTGTATAATTCGCATTGTTCGGTTGTGTAGCGTTGGTTACTTCTGTGTTGTTTATGAAGAATTTGTTGGTTAGATGTTATGTATATGTAGTCATGTTTTGTGGAGTTGAGATGATCGGCGAAAATGTTTTGTTCAATATGGTGTATGAATATTTCTGCTAAGATGCTAGCTATGAGGGATCCCATACGTAGGTAATTCTTTGGTTGTAGAATGTGTATTGTAGGAAAAGTAATTTTGAGATGTGAATAATTTTGTAAGGTGGATAATTTCGTCAATGTGTGTATGAGGCGTATTTGTGTCTATAAGCATGTTTTTGAGGATGTTGGTGGTTTCTTAAATGGGGATGTTTGTGTATAGATTTGATATATCGAAAGAGACTAAAGTGGAATGCTATGACATATTTACACATTGATGAAATCATCCACCTTACAAAATTAATCACATCTCACTTCACCTACAATAACACATTCAATAACCAAAAAGGTCTCCCCTATAGCTAGCATCTTAGCAGAAATATTCATACACCATGTTGAACAAAACCACATTTTACACAACAATAAATACTCAGATAACATAATTTACTGGTACAGATACGTAAGCGATATCATAACATTATATAAAGGTACCACAAGCCGAGCACACATATTTCTAAAACACCTTAATTCCATACACTCAAAACTAACATACACCATCAAAACAGAACAACAAATCTCTCTCAACTTCCTAGATCTTACAATTAAACGAACAGACAAACAAACCATAAATTCAACATAAACCGAAAACCCACTAGTACCCATATAACCATTCACAGCTCCTCAAACCTCCCAAACCAACATAAACTAGCCGCTTACAACACCACGATATATCGCCTGCTTAAAACACAGTTAGACGAAGAAGAACACAATCAGGAGTTAAAAACCATAAAAAATATAGCTCAAACTAACGGATACAACCCAACAATGATTGAAAAAATATATAACCGCCTAAAAAATAAACCTAAATACCCAAATATAAACACACAACAGGACAATCCCATAAAATACTTATCAATACCATACAGATCATCCAGCACCCACAATCTAACCAACACTCTATGAAAATACAACTACAAAATAGCTTACTCCACACACAACATTTTCAATAAACAATTTACACCCGACAACAAATTTCATGACATTTACAACACCACTGGAGTTTACAATCTAACTTGCAGTTCGTGCCCTAGTTTTTACATAGGCCAGACAGGGAGGTCCTTCTACACACGTTACCAAGAACATATAAAAGCAGTAACAAACAATAACTACCAATCAAACTTCGCTGATTATCTCAACTCCACAAAACATGACTACATATACATAACATCTAACCAACAAACTCTTCATAAACAATACAGAAATAACCAACGCTACAAAACCGAACAATACGAAATATACAGACACTTCAAACTACACCCTACACACATACTCAATACACAATTACATTATACCTCACACACACTTTTTGACATCATAACTCCTAATATTCACAAAATACACTCACACCACCATAATATCCCACCCCCACCCTAACACCCTAACCTACGTAAACCATGAGATCAGTTACAGTCTGAGTTGACAATGGGACACGTCTCCCGAAACGGCTGTCCTCAACAAACATAAGTAAGTGCTACTATGGGCAAGTTCGAAACATTTAAAAGTGTATATTTTCTACCTATTTCCATTACCACGGAATAACTGTAGTGGGTACATCAATCCCAAATGTACATTTGTTTAAACATCGTTTATATATTAGAGAAAATATTCATTTTAACTATTTGTAATCTAAACAATTTTCGACAATTTAAAGACATCTACAACAGGAGGGGACATCAACTTGTTTAGATACTTTAGTGCATACTACTTTGTTTTACTTATGGATGCCAACTCAACAACTGTGTAAAATTAACAGATATTCCTGAAGCTTTTTATTATTGATGGATTTAAATATTAACATTTTAATTTGCTTATTAACTAAGGCTCCTTACACCTCAGGCACAAATGAAACTACAGCATGGTGGGCAATCCCATCTTTATAATTACAATAGATTTATTACAAGCAAGTGCTCTGCCCATGCAATAACATAGTTTCTACCTATTTGCATTACCACGGAATAACTGTAATGAGTACCACAATCCCTAGGACACATTTATCCAAAATCCAATAAACTAAGAAAAAATATTTATTGTATTTATTTGTAATCCAGACCAAAATTTCAAGCATTTTCAGATTCATCTTTATATGAACCTTTTTTTGTTAGTTTTGCATATTTATCCATCTCCTGAAGTATTGTTGTTTCCACTTTACTCACACTGAATTTATGTTTTGAACATAAGAGTGTTGTCGTGAAACAGGAACTGAATAAACAATGTGTCATGTTAGAGCGTAGATCCTCCCAAATAAAAGAGTAAGGTTCCATTACCTATTTGTACTTTTTTTTATAAAAATAAGAAATAAAATACATACAAAAGAAAAGAATTTATATATATATATATATATATATATATATATATATATATATATATATATATTTATATATATGTGTGTGTGTGTGTGTTTGTGTGTGTGTGTGTGTGTGTTTGTGTGTGTGTGTGTGTGTGTGTGTTTGTGTGTGTGTGTGTGTGTGTGTGTGTGTGTGTGTGTGTGTGTGTGTGTGTGTGTGTGTGTGTGTGTGTGTGTGTGTGTGTGTGTGTGTGTGTGTGTGTGTGTGTGTGTGTGTGTGTGTGTGTGTGTGTGTGTGTGTGTGTGTGTGTGTGTGTGTGTGTGTGTGTGTGTGTGTATCACTTACACTATAATGTGTATAAACAATAATGGGTGGCACATATAAAATTATTATTTATTTTAGCTGTGATTTTATAATGCTTATCTCGCATTAAGAGATACCCTTACAACCGTAAAATATGAAGGTAATAATAACGTAGCAACATACCACATGTGAACTAGTTATTTGGAACAATGCCGTCGTATTCAATGGAACGAAGAGACTGTATTGTAGAGTGCTATGTCCGAAGCAGTTAATTAATGAAATGAGTGAGAAGTATTGTGAGAAATAACCAGAGATACTATTCCTGCCAAGAGGTTGGTTCAATTGTTGTTAAAAAAAGGAGGGGTATTACGGGTAAACTTGTAAATAAATCGAGAAATAAGCCCAAAATAGTCAAACATTGCAGATCGTACAGAACATAGTCCGTGTAATTCGACTCAGGATTTATCACAGCAAGATGAAGTGTGTCGCAGATTTTGCCAACGAGTTCTACACATTTTTAAACTGAAACCTAACAGAATCAGTACTGTTCATGAACCTCAGCCAGCAGATAAAGTTAAAAGAGTGACTAGCCACTTAAGAAGTTTGCGGACAGGGAAATAAACCCATTTCATTTCTTTTCTACCAATGAAGCATGGTTTCATGAGTCAGGTTATGCTATCACCCAAAATGGAAGAATTAGTTTGCCCTAAACCCGCATGCCTTTTATGAACATCCAATACAAAGAATGAAAAAATGTGTTTTGTGTGCCGTGTCAGGGGAACGAATTGTTGAGCCAATTTTCTTTGAGATAACAGTTAATACTGACGCCTACATGAGGGTGATGAATTAGTTGAGTTCATGTTTTTGTTGTTTGTGTAGTTGCTACTATTATTGTTGAGCATTTTTCTTTGTAGTTTGTTTATTAAATAATTTTCATATCGGTTTTTGCGAGCTAACTATTTTATTGTGTTCAGTTCTTCTGTGTAGTTATTTGTTTACATTGGTATCTTGTTTAGTCTGTGTAGTAAATGTTAGAATGCTGTGTGTTTATGTTGCATTGGGTGGTTTGATGTGTTGTGTGTCAGTGTGTCTGTTATGGTTGGCTTGCGTTATATGTTAAATTCATGTTTGTTTTGATTTTTTGTAATGGTGATGTCTAAGAAATTCTATGTTTGGTTGTTTTCAAATTCTGCAGTGAACTGGATATTTTTGTGTATTTTGTTTATATGTGTTTTGAGTTGTTGGCATTGTCTTATGTTTCCTTGGTATAGTATTATAATGTCGTCTAATATCTGTGACAATATACTATATTATCTGCGTGTTTGTTGTTATTTATGATTTTATTCTGTTCTATGTGTTGTAGGATTATTTCTGCGAGATTGTTTGAGTGAAGTAGTTATGTTGTATAATGGTGTTCAAAATGTATATGATTACTTTTGTGATTTTTCTGGAGGTTTGTTAAGTCTTAGATTATCTTGTAATATATTTAGGGTTTCTGTCACTGGGATATTGGTTAATAGGTTTGTAATGTCAAACGATGCTAGGGTTGAGTTATGAGGGACTTCAATGTTCTTTATTTTGTTTACTCGATCTGTTGTGTTTTTTTTATATTTGTGTGTGTGTGTGTGTGTATTGTTTTATGTATTTTCTAATAGTTCTGTCCATATGGCATTCTAGTTTGTGTGCAGGTGAATGTTGGCTGCAGATTATTGTTCCTAAAACTTTCAAAAATTGGTACCTAAGATGCACAACTGCAGCAATCCTAGCAGCAAATATACGAATCTGAAGAAATCGTAAGACGAAAATGTATCCTTTAAGTTTAATTTATCAACCTTTAGTTAACAAAAAGTCTGGTCGCAAGTAATATCGAAGTTTAATAAGTAAATAAAAATTGGTATTTGTAAATTGTTACAATAATCCAAAATATATCGTAAATAAACAGATTTAGTTTCAATTGTGTTGCATTTTATGGATTTTGTATACAGATATATATAAATAAATAAATAAATAAATATATATATATATATATATATATATATATGTATATATATATATATATATATATATGTATATATATATATATATATATATATATATATATATATGTATATATATATATATATATATATATATATATATATATATATATGTATATATATATATAAATATATATATATATCACAAAATCCCTCTTCCTTGGCCTTCTGAATATCTGCTTTAATTTCCTTCGATATATCAATATGAAGTTCCCGTTGGGCTGTCTCTTCTTCCTGTAACATTAAATGATAACAATTTATTATCTTGAAAAAATTCATAAGCTGAAAGTAAAAATTAATTAGTTTTTGGTTAAAGAAGAAGGTATAACCTTAATCGAAATCAATTTATGTTGCTTTAGCTTATTGTTAAAGATAGGTAAGTATATTGTTTGAATTACAGAAAAAATGTAAAAGGATATTGGGAATGTTTGAATCGTATTAAAAAACAAAAAAAACACGAATTTATGATACTCTAATATTTAGGTAGTTTATGCTTAAATATTTTTTTTTCGGAAATTCTTTTAAAATTAATAATGGTGAGTACTTCTAGTACTTAAACACTAGTAAGAACACAAAAGTACACCTTTCAAGTTCTGAAAAACAACAAAAATCACTTGTATTTGGGTTTGTATTTGAAATATTTTATGTTGCAACTAATGTAACTTTTAAGTAGCTTTTTACATTATAATTATTCCACTTGAAGCTATTACAGTATTTATATATAATTTTAAAACAAATTTTACCTCACATCCTTTAAATAAACACTATATTGACCGGAATGCACCCCCCCCCCCGGTCTGTGCCTTCAAAACCTGCCCAGCCCTCGTGGCAGTTACCTCCGTCTCACTTGCCCAATGTGCTTCGTGATTATTCGCAAAACCTCGTTTTGGAATAACTGGAGTCTGCGTGTGTATGAGTTGCCTGCATGGCCCCAGGCGGGTGAAGCGTACAAGAGTATGCTGCGCAACATAGATACGTATATAGTAGTGGCCGCCAGTAGTGATAGTGGGCTTCTTTTGTTAATTATAGGATATAGTTGTGTTAATCTAATTGCTCCTACTTGACCTGATTCCCTCAGTGAATGGCCTCGCCTAATGGTAAATCGTTGCAGCAAGAATAAAGTGTTTCCACTGCAACAAGTCCTTAACATCTTTCGTTATGTTGCTGTTATTGTCTATAGCCTACTGCATATTCTCAGAGTATGTCGATCTTCTCATTACAATTTTTTTTTCATTTTCCAATCTAATTCTAATTTCTTCAGTTCGTCTTTCAAGTTCTGACTAGTTTGTCTGTTAGATAATTAAGCACTCTGTGAAAATGCAGAACTCATTTCAAATGCATCATTAATGAAATGAGCTGTGGCTGTCATAAAACTATCAGTATTAATTGAGGTTCATGTGTCAGTTGTAAGACACACGCTAACTGTGTTTGCAATTGTATTTTTAGTAGGGTCTAGTATGAATGCATTCTTCACACTTCGCTGGTATCAATGTTTTCGATATGTGTTTTCTGTATGGCAAATCATAAGAAGGATTCAGTTCTTTATCAATTTCGTTTAATCCTTAAATTTCAGCAACAATAAAAGGTTACAAGTCTTTTTCAATAGTGTGTCATCAATTTTTTCCTTAGTGTTTATTGGGATCTTTTTCGTAATGTATGATAACATAGGCAATTGTCTAGGGTATGAGATATTATATTCGCTTTGGCCTGTCTTAGATATGTTAGTCATATTAGATATACGCTAAGACGTCATTGGATTTGGTTGAATTTGATTTGAAGATGTATGTAAAGCTTCATTTTTTGTAATGTTTGCTGCTGGAAGTCCATCGGGTTCCATCTCCATCTCCTACAATTAATATAAAACCATTGTTTAAAGGCAATTTCTACTGAGGTCAAAAGAAAATAATTTTTTTAGTTACTTTTTATTAAAAAACTACAAATAAAATTAATAAGGTAACATACCATAAAAAGCTGTTCTACCACAACCCCTATAATATAAAATCAGCTGTTCTACCACATAACATAAAAAAAATATTGTAATCATATAATATAATAATCCAAATGGATGAAACAAGTATATTGCATGTCTTGTCCCTCTTGCGAAAAGAAGTTTTCCCATATAAAAATAATATAATTCATTAAATTTAATTAATTATTATTCTTAAACGACTAAGAATTGTGTATACTGTAGGCTATATATATACACGAGGTCTGTTCAAAAAATACGCGGACGGTTTGAATTACGCGGCTCAAGTTAGTTTGTAGTAGCTAGTTAGTAGGAGAATCCGCTTGGTGTCAGAGTGTAGGTTATCAGTGGGATCTTGTTACGAGATTTTGACCGAAAAATTGAAGATGCACCTCGTCGCTGCGAAATTTGTGCCACGCCTGATGACCGACAACCTTAAAAAGCCAATCGCGTCCGGGCTTGTCGGGAACTGCTTGATCGTTCAAATGAAGATGAGAACTTTTTGACAAGAATTACAACCGGTGATGAATCATGGGTGTATGGTTACGACATTGAAACGAAGGTCCAATCGTCAAAATGGGTGAGTCAAACGTCCCCAAGGCCCAAATAAGCTCGCCATGTTCGGTCGAATGTCAAGGTGATGCTGACAGGTTTTTTTATGCTAAGGGTGTTGTTCACTACGAGTACCTCCCAAAAATCTGTATGTAATGAATGAGAGTAATTTAAAAATTAGTATATAAGATTATAAAATTAGTCTAAAAGTTTAATCATGTAATTACCTTCAATATTTTTATTTTATGGTAGTCTAAATACTACGACTTAGATATAAGGTTGAGGCAAAGGAATAAATTCAATATATACTTACTATTCTTTGTTTCGATTGTTAGGTAAAGACTTATAATTACAAATTCAACAACACTGCAAGGGGCGATGATATGGCAACAGGTTTTTTACTGCTGGGCTGACATGTTAGCTTGTTGGTTGCAACATTAGGCTATGTGAAAAAATTCAAGTACATACCATTGTAATGTTAACTTTAAGAAAACATATCAAAATATTCTTATTCTATGTCATGAATATATTTCTTTCAGGAAATCTCATTTTACATGCAATTTGCGATACTATCAGAAGAATTACATGAGAAATTTTAAAAAAAATTTAGGCAGATATTTGTATAAACAATTTCATAAACAATGCTGCAGATGCTCTCATGGTTAACAGATGGCCATAGGGTCGTTGCTGTTGGAGTGACGGGTATGATTGAGATTTTTACTTTTAAGTTGAAAGAGTGGTTTACGAACTCATACTTTCTCATATAAATACATCTGACAGTATAGCAAATTGCATGTAAATTGAGATTTCCTGAAGCAAATATTCATTACATAGAATAAGAATATTTTGCTATGTTTTTGTAAAGGTAGCATTACAATGGTATGTACTTAAATTTTTTCACGAATTCTAATCAAATATATTCTAGATTGAATCATTCCTCTTTTTTGCGAAGAACTGCAATAATAAAGCTAATATTTATTACATAGATCAAGACTATTTGGACAATATTTCTTAACGGTATCTAGAAATAACATATTACGTACTTAAATATTTCAGATAATCTAACCAATGATAGACTAGCCGATGATGAAATGTTCTTTATTTTGAGAAAAACTGCAGAATGATGTGTCGGTTTTGTTGAGTACCTCTTCCAGCCTAATGGTACTAACACCACATTAGCTTACACGTAACCCCAGCAGTAAAAAACCTGTTGCCTTCTCTTCGCTCTCAACAGTGTTTTTGAAGTAGTTACACGTTTTTACCTAACAATCGAATCAAACAATTGTAAGTAGATAATGAAGTTTCTCCTTTGCCTCAACCTTATATCTAAGACGTAGTTTATAGACTACCATATTGTAAAAATATTGAAGCTAATTACATGAATAAACTTTTAGAGTAATTTTATACTCTAATATACTAATTTTTATATTACTATCATTCATTACGTACGGATTTTTATTTTACTTTTTTATAAATAGTCGCTTAAACACATCTGGCAATTTGAAAATTAAATGTAAAATGACTCAAAGCTAATATATAAAACATAGAATAACACTATTCTGGCATAATTTCTTAATGGTATCTATAAATTAAAATTTAAGTACTCAAGTTATTCCGATATTCCAATCAAATGTAGTCTAAGCGATTATGACACCTCCTTCATTGGTGCTCCAAACTGCAAGAGTTACGAGTATGAGTCGGTAAATCACTCTTTCAACTTAAAAGTAAGAATACCAATCATACCCGTCACTGGAACAGCAACGACCCTGTTGCCATCTATTGACCATGAGAGCGTCTGCAACACTGTTTATGAATTTGTTTGTTTATACAAAAATCCGTTTAAAATTTTTTTAAAATTTCTCATGTAATTCTTCTGACAGTATAGCAAATTGCATGTAAAATGAGATTTCCTGTAGCAAATATATTCATGACATAGAATAAGAATATATTGATATGTTATCTTAAAGTTAGCATTACATACTTACTGTATGTTGGTGTTTGTACCATTAGGCTGGAAGAGTTACTCACCAACGCCGACACATCATTCATACAGTTTTGCGCAAAATAAAGGACATTTCATCATCGGCTAGACTACATTTGGTTAGAATTAGTAATTAACTCATACGCATATTTCTTGCAGTTTTGAGCACGAATGATGGAGGTTTCATTATTGCCTAGACTACATTTTATTAGAATATCGGAAAAACTTGAGTACCTAATTTTTAATTTAGTGAGACTATTAAGAA
>JBAIZL010000007.1:14775567-14883067 GCA_036971475.1 Prosapia bicincta | reverse complement strand
GAACACATATAATGTAGGTAATACATTGCAGAAAAAAATATTCATAATAGATAAATTAACATCTGTATCTTAAATATTGGCAAATATAACACATTATTGTTAAATAATTTTTGAAAACTATATAGATTTTCTTATATATGTGGTTATTATATGTGGCTATATGAGGTTATTTATCATGAACCACTACTAACCATAAAATGATGAATAACTGAAATTTCATGAAATGCATTCATCAAATTATTTTTAATAAAATAAAGTGATGTTTAATCATGTTGCTTAAAAACAATAAAATTGATACAAATCACACTAAAATTTAATCTGTGTAAGTATACCTTTGCATGAATGCATTCTTTCAGCTTTCATACAAAGAGTGGGCCAGACCTGGCAGATGGTCAAACAACAATCACTTTGGCTTGTTAGAAAGTATTTTGGAGAAAAAATTGCATTATATTATATTTGGCTAGGTTTTTACACAACTATGCTAGTACCTGCAGCTGTTGTACATTTCCGTTTCTTAATTGGGATTTTCTGAAACGATTCTCAAGATAGTGTTCCAAGGTAAATATTAGTAATTCATAATATGCATTTCTATCTTCCGTTGTTTCTTAAAATAATCAAGCTGCTCTACAACAACTTGTTTTCATATTGCTTTGTTTATCTGGTAAACACATTTATCATGGTGTTCCTTCATTTTACAAACAGTTTGTATTATTACCTGACTCATATTCTTATTTAACAAAAACAAATTTAGCCCGACTCTGGGTGATTACAGTAGCAACCTGTTGGTATTTTGACTCCCTATCTCTGAATCTTCACCCCTTTTTTATCTTTAAAATGCCTGCCTGCCAACTATAACATGAACCAATGGCAGTTGCCTAGAGTCCCTCACATCCATTGAAGCTTTGAGATTGTATGACAGATTTCTTGTTCAATTCTAGGTCTTTTCTTCAATTTTTAGTTTCTCTTTGAGAATAAACAGTGGCGACGGTAAGCAATCGTGCCCCTACCTCAGGAAAAGAAATCTGGGGCCCCCTTTAACAAAATGTGCATCAAACACTTTTTTATAATGCGATGCAAAGGCTATAATTTTTATCCTGTTATCTTTTTTTTATTGTTTTTATTGCACTTGTCACACGACAACAACAACAACAAAGGCTATAATAATTTCACTTATTACTATTCTATTATAGTATAGCGCTAAACGATTTTAGTATAGTATGTTCTTATGCCAAAATAGTAGAAGTTCTATACCGATTTGGCAAAGAAATCTACAACTGAGAATTAGGCAACGCCTCCTTACTCCCGGTATTACCGAAGAAAGATTTTGTACATTTGGTGCGCTAATACACAATTCCTTGAACCACCAATACAACAAAAACACGCAGCATTCAAACATTTACTACACAGACTAAATAAAATACCTATGTCCACAACTAACTACACAGAGTAACTAAACACTACTTAGCTCACAAAAATGGATATGAAAATTATTTAAAAGACAAACTACACAGAAAAATACTCAACAAGAACAGTAACAACACAAACAACAAAACACGAGCACAAACAAATTCATCCCCCTCACATACATAAACAAACTCACAAAAAAAATAGCAAACCAATTAAAAAAAACACAATGTATGATGCAATGTAGCTTACAGATTAACAAATAAAAGCCAAATGGCTATCAGACACAGCATTAATAACTATACCAACTCATACGATAACCCAGGAGTATACAAACTAAAATGCAACAGCTGCAATAAGTTCTATATTGGACAACAGGCAGATCTTTCCCCGAAAGATATAAAGAACACAAAAGCGCACTGTACACTACTATTGAATCCACCTTCGCAAATCACCTCATGGTCACTATACACTCATACAAAAGTATGGAATATAACATGAGCATCCTCTATACATCCAACAAAGGCCATAAATTAAACCCACTAGAGCAGTATGAGATATATAGACATAGCAACACATACAAAAATGACATCTTACAAACACGACACAGATCACGCATACTCTTCGATCACATCACGTCTAACTTTCAAAAAAAATGGTACCGAGGAAGCACAACTGCAGCATTCCTAGCATCAAAAATATGAGGCTGAAGAAGTTGTAGAGAAAAACGTTTCCTCCAAGTGTAAGTTAGCAATTTAACAACTTTTAGTTAACAAAAAGTCTGGTTGCAAGTAATAGAAAAAGTGTAATGTAATTATTTAATAAAAAGTAACTAAAATAAAATTTTTCTTTTTTTAGAGAAAGAAATTGACAATTTTTTTCTCTATTACTTATTTTAAAATTACGCTTTCCACCCATATTTATCTTGAGCTGCCTATATAAACTTTATTCTTGTTATTACATAAAAAAATTTGTATAAACTTACCTATATTAGCTTACTTTGACAGGTAATTGAAAATCGTCACTATGGGGCACGTATCTTGTTAATTCGGACAGCAACCAAATTTATAGATTATATGAGGAAGATGGGGATTAAAAAGTTCTATTTGGCTGTTCTATGGTATTTAAATGGTAATTATGTTAAATAGTGTATGTGAAATTTTGCATGATGGTTACAATTTCAAATGTATATTTAGTATTAGTGATGTTAGCTGACCACTTTGACTATTGAAATTTTCATCATTAAATTGACAAGTAAAATTCAAAAGTTTTTCACTTTTTACTGAAATCAAATGTAAAATTAATGATAAATGTTTCCCATTTTACGTTATTGCAGATAATTGGTTTTCACGTTCACACTATTAGCTTTTAAAAACTTCTCTGACTTTGTGTTTTTACAGGTAATCTGATTTTTAGGATCAGGTATAAAGTTGTTTGAAAATACACAAACACACACACACACATTCACAGACACACACACAAATACAATTTTCAACCGAATTTACATCGTTAAAAAGTAGAAATTATGTGCAATTAAGAAAACTTAGCACAATTTCAGCATTGAATTCAATATGTCTCCAACAAGCAACCTCTAATAATTGGCTTAGTTTTTTGTATTTCTTTAAAACAATTCCCGTCTCGTTCCATTCATAATTTGCCTTGTTATTTCATACTAGCTTGATTATTCATAGAAAACTTAAACTATTGATAACAGCCAATTTTAGAAAAATTTCAAATTATTCATTACTGCTATATATAATCACCGGATTATATGCATTTGCATGTTGCATATGCATTTGCATATTTAGCCACTTTTTAATATTTTTGCATATTTTAACTAAAAAGTATTGATAATGCATATTTTAATGCATATTTAATGCAAAACTCAAAGTTTGGAAGTCATTTCGATAGAGTGTAGTATTCTCCCAGGGCTCAAGTGACCGCGACCTTGTGCTAGCGAACTGAACAGGAGGAAAACTATATACCAGATGAATCAACAATAGGCAAAAATTACATACCTACAATTTGCCTACATGATCTGGAATAAATACGCAATGAACTGAAGGACGACATTATTTGGATTTCAGCTGACGAATCTCAGATACTTGTGGCCGTTACATGGCAAATTTATTGTTGGTGCATTAAAACCAGAGCCCTCTTCTTCGTATTTAGTGGCCTGCAAAGAACTAGAAAAGACAAACCATTATACGATCGCCAGATTTGTAAATGAGGGTATTAAAAAAATATTTCCTAAATCTTCTGCAGATGAAAGGGTGTTCGTGTTTCTCTCAGATGCTGCTCCCTACATGATCAAAGCAGGAAAAGCCCTTCATGTATTTTATAGCAATTTAATGCATGTGATATGCTTTGCTCATGGAGTACATCCCCTCGTTGAAGAAGTACGATCCACGTTTGGGAATGTAAGTAAACTGACCTCATCAACAAAGAAAGTGTTTCTTAAGGGACCTTCTCACAACAAGACCTACAAAGAAAAACTGCCAAATGTGTCTTTACCTCTCGAAACAGTGGTAACTTATTGGGTTATGTGGGTCAAAGCAGTCTTGTTTTACAATAAACATTTTGAATCCATCAAAGGTGTAGTCAACGACTCTGATAGTGCAGAGGCTTTGGCAGTTTGTCAGTGCAAGGAAGCATTTAACGATTCCAGTATTAAAAAAAATATTCCCTTGATTACCACTTAATTTTCCTATATACCTGCAAGTATTTAGAAGCTTTAAACTCAAGGTTTGGCGATGACTGAATCTATCCAGTTAATGGATAAAACCTGTCTACTGAACTCCTCATTGCTGAGCATATTCCCATATCCCATATTCCTGAGCAAACGTAAAGAAAAGTCTGAAAAAACTTTGAACAGTAACCCAGGCTTCGAACCATTCTATCAAATTAATAGTTTTATAAATGGAACTGGCGAGCTTTTGCCAGAAATAATAAGTGCCAAAACAACACCCAAATTCAAATACTTAGTTACTTCAGTTGCCGAAGAACGGTCCTTTTCTGTTTATAAAAATATTTTGAGCGATCGAAGACACAACTTTACTACCGACCATTTGGAACAGTTCATGTTTACAACAGTAGCAAAATGTCGAATGTTTTAATTCAGGTAATAATTAATGCATAGTTAATACAAATACCGATTAAGTGATTGTGATTTGTTTATTATGTTGATTTAGAAATAAAATATCTAAAAAAATTATTATTTATTTATTATTATATTACATTCATATAATAAAGTTTTCATGCATATTTACATGCATATTTCGTGTTTTTTATGTTGCATATAATCCGGTCTCTACTGATATAAATAAAGTGCCACTTTAACACTACTGTAACAGATGAAAAATAAAAGAAATTAAATGTAAAAATATAGGTCATATAAGTTAATTTGTATATCTATAAATATTTTGAATTCTCTAATCATGCTGGATTTAAATTGAAAAATATATTTCCTCTCTTCCAAATCATTGATTTACTAGTAAAAATAATTGTTTGGGAAAGTCTTGAATTATAAGTATGTAATTACTTATGATAATTTTTATCCCAATATTAAAAGGAAATGATTATATGAAAACAGTAAGAAATTACATTTTAGTTCCAATGATTAAGAATTTTTAACTCCGTAAGGCAAATATTTTGATGATTTTTATATTCTACAAAGGTTGAAGTAGTCAAGTAAAATGTTTCTTTTATTGGTGATATATAAAGTCTCTATTTCTTAACATTTTAGCAACAACCTTCCTCGAGCTGTGGAAAAGAAAGCAGACAGTTGTGGCATGGGAATAGGATTTGCAGTATGTTGAAGAAAATCAAGAACCTGAGCCTGAGTTTGAGGCCTCGGTCAACACGTTTAAATGAACCCTGACACTTGAAGGAAAGAACCATTCGTTCCAATATGGAACAAAGCATTGGAGTTTACTGCTGCTGCAAGCATGGTTTTCTTTATGGTAATTCAATTTACTAATATATTTTTTCCGTATTGTATGAGATTAAATCAAATATTGAAATCTTGTTGATGTTCATGACGAGCTGGTTGTAAATTACAAATTACACCTTTGCTATTACTTGGGACCAGACATTTGTTAACTAAAAGTTGTTAATTATTAAATTACACTTGGAGGAAATGCGGCAAAAATACGAGGCTGAAGATGTCGTAAGACGAAAACGTTTCCTCCAAGTGTAAGTTAACAATTAACAACTTTTAGTTAACAAATGTCTGGTCGCAAGTAATAGCAAAAGTGTAATTTATAATTATTTCATACGTATTCGTAAGCTTCAGAAATAATTCGCTATAAAACCGATGAAATTTTAGATGCAGAATATAGAGATGAAGAAAACACTATTGGTCCCAGAGTGGTTATTAATTTGATTTTAGAGTCCGAAAAGATTGCTTATAGTACAATGTGTCTATGTTAGTTTGTTTACCATTTAAAAAAATTAAATAACATTCGATATCTGATAAAACCAATGAAATGCAATCCTAGATGCGATACCTTGGAAATACACCTAGGAAAACTACATGAGATTGTACTTGTTAATGCAAGCAATTAACATTTGCGAAATAAGAAACTTGGGGAAAAACAATTCTAAAATTATGTGTTTATTTTATAGAAACATCATCGAAAAATCTTAAGGATTCTCATATTCTAAAAGTAATGGAAATAGAACAAAATGACATTCAATACACTTTCAGATACCTACTATGTATTTATTATAGGATATTGGATACATAGGTTTCAGATAAATTAGGTTATTTATTATAAAATACTGCATACATAGATTTTCGATATATTAGTTATTTATTAAATAATAATGGATACTTTGGCTACATTACAGTTAGTATAATGGATACACAGATATCAGTTAAAATAGTGGATATATAGGTCTCATATATACTATGTAATTGTATACTGGTTACATGGTTTAGCAAATAATAGGAATAGATTGTTAAGGTCTCTCCTTCTTGGCCTTTTGAATATAAGCTTTTATATCCTTTATTGTATCACTGTGAATTTTCCGTTGTTCTGCCTCTTCTTCCTGTAACATTATATTATAACAATTTATTATTTTGAACAATTGCATAATCTGAATGTAAAATGTGAATTAGTTTTTGTTTGAAGTTCACTTTGAAGAAGGTTTAACCTTATACACCATCATCTTAATGTTGCTTTGGCTTTATGGATTACCTATCATTAGATAGGTAAGAATCATGTTTGAGTCACAGAAAAAATGTAAAACAATGTCAGGAATGTTTGAATCATACTAAAAAACAGGAATTTAAGATACTCTAACCTTTAAATAATTGTGCCTAAATATGTTTTTTTCGGAAATTCTGTTAAAATCAAAAATGACGAGTTGTTCTAGTACTTAAAGACTAGTAAGAACACAAAAGTACACACTTATACTTCTGTAAAACATCACTTTAAAAAAACAATGAAATTCTTTGAAAATATAAAACAAGATAATACTCACATAGAAAACCTTATTGGCAGCCTTTATAAACTCGTCGGCTTTGCTACTGAAATACATATTTTGGCCCTCAGGCTCATGTGATAAATCTTTTCCATAAACGTTATTAATTTTAGTACTCGTTTTTGTTTCACTTTTATTTATAGCCTTCTTAGCATTCGTAACTTCTGACTGAAACTTTAAAATTAAATTTTGAAACCTCTTCGGTGCTTGAGTTTTTAATTTCTTTAGGAAGTTATAAAATTTTTCCCCGCGGCTAACAAACTGTGATACTGCGTCAAACTGGCTAACGCAGTACAATTCGACAATCTGGGTTTCTGCTCTACAATTTGTTACTAGGCGTTCTACGTCCTTCTTGTTTGCATTTCTAAAGTCAGTAAATAACTTGATGGTGGAGTCGTGTAGTACAGCGATTCTCTTTAGACTCAACTTCACTGAGTCCTTATTCTTAATTTTCTTGCTCAAATCATTTACCGTTTTTATCAGAATTTTAAAGAAGCTATTAATTTTCTCTAAGGAAGCATTGGAGTACCTCTAGAGACCTTTTAAGGACCCATCGCTAAAAGTTTCTATATTATTGTTAATTTTGTTAAACAGTCCAGTCACTTTGATGGCAGAGTGTTTCGCAAGTCGCTTAGCATTTACAAAATTTATATTAGACAATTTAATAACTTGTGAAGCCTTGAAAACTACCAAATGTTTCAAATTAATAATGGATTTGGTTAAAATATTATGCAAATTTTTCACTGTCTTATTAGTAAGTGAAGAGGTGCCTTCCAAGCAACTCATTACGAATATCTTTATATTGTAAATTGAACTTAATATAATACTCCTTAATTGTTTCTCGAGCTAGTTTCTCCTCATCTGAAAAAAAACAAATGTACGCATTAACGAAACTAATGTTAAATTAGGAAACACACTGTTTTAAATGGGGTTGTGTGATATATTAGAAGTAGAATACACTCTCACCCAAAAGAAAGTAAACTGATAAACACGCAACACACACACTCACACAAATACACACAAACACACGCGCAGACAGAGAGTCAATAGCAATTAAACCAAGTACGATATTTACCAATAGCTCCAAAGACGAATGTTCGGGCTTTCCATATTCAGATTTCCTAGTTGTTTCACCCTTTGGGTCTGGTGTGACAATTTGCAACTGTAAATTCACATTATTAATAATTCATTTATTAAATTATATATATATATATATATATATATATATATATATATATATATATATATATATATATACATATATATCACTTTCACTTATGTACTTAAACAAGAATCTTACTTGGTATTTATGCGAGCGCTTTAAGAGACTAGTAAGTGCCTCCATCTTCCGCCATACTGAGCGTATTTTGGACTGCGAGCTGTGTGGAAACTGCTGTTGACCTTGATGTACCGTTAACTTCTATTTTTAGTTTCACTGCACTGTGCGAGTTTTTAGCGTTTGTCTTGGGGTTTATACTGTCTATTAGATTGAATAATTTGTCGTTTTTTTATTTTATTTGTATCTGTTCGTTGATGATGTTATTTTTATTTTTATAAATTTCTAGTTCCCAGATTGTCATTTTGAGGCCTTTTTGAACTTTTTTTATTAGGTGTTTGTTTTCTAATGTGGGGAATGTGTGTTTGTTTTTGATTGCGGGTGTGGCTAAGTTTGAGTTATAAATTTCCGGTTTGATGTATGCATTGAGGTGTTCTTGATATCTGTCTTTTAATTTCTTTTTTGTTTGGCCTATGTATATTTTATTACAGTCTGGGCATTCGATTTTGTATATTCCGTTATTAAGTGTGGGACATATTTCTTCTGGTTGGTTTATTTTGTTGATTATGTTTCCTGTGATTTTGTAGGCTATGTTAATATTATTGTTTTTTAGTGTTTTAGTTATTCCTTTTATGTTGTATCCTGTGTATGTGAATGTAGCCCATTTTGTTGTTTGTGGTTCGATTTTAGGTTGATTTAATTTTTTTAATATTTTAAATTCTAATTTATCTATAGTTTTTTTATTGTATCCATTTTTTGGGCTATTTGATATATTATTTGTTTTTCTTTTGTTTTTTCTTCATTTTTTAGATTCAATTTTAGCATTCTGTATAAAAGTGAGTTATATGCGGCCATTTTATGTTGCGGGGGATGGTTGGCGTGGTTTGGTATTGTATTAATGGTTTGTGTGGGTTTTCTATAAATGGAATATTCAATGTTATTTGTATTTCTGGTCAGTGTTAGGTCTAGATAGTTTATTTTATTGCTTATTTCTTCCTCCATGGTGAATTGTATGTTAGGGTGTAAGTTATTGATTTCATTTAGAATGATGTTATTATTTATTGCTTTATTTTGTGAAATGTATAATCCGTCATCGACATATCGTATCCAATGTCCGTTGGGGTCGTGTGTTTTTATGGTTTGTGTGATTAATTCGTCAAGTTTTTGGAGGTAAATTTCTGATATTATACTTGAAAGTGGTGATCCCATTGCTAAGCCGTCTGTTTGTTTATATATTTTATTATTGAATATGAAATAGTTTTGGTTTAGTATGGTCTTTAGGCATTTTGTGATTTGGTTTGTGTATTTGGGGTTGGTTTTAAGGTCAGTTAATTTGTTTTTTTAATATTTGGATGGTTTCGTTAATTGGTATATTAGAGTACATGTTTGTGATGTCGAATGATATGAATTTGGTGTTTTTGGTTATGTTTATTGTTTTTAGTATTTCCGTTAATTCAATTGAATTTTTTATGGTGTATTTATTTTCCAATTTAAGTTCGTGTTTAGGTTTTTGGCTATTGTTTGTGATATTTTATAGGCAGGTGCGTTTTTAAAATTTATTAAGGGTCTTATGGGATTGTTGATTTTATGTATTTTGATGTGGGCGTTCATTTTGGGGGGTTTTGGGTTGTCTATTGTGTATTGGTAGGGGTTTTTTTGGTTGAATAAATTGTCATTGTTTTTTCTAACTGTATGATTTCGTTATGGTATTTTTTGGTGGGGTCTTTGTTTAATTCTATGCAATTGTTGGATTTTATGAATTCTTCTGTTTTTTGGTTGTATTCTGTTTTTGATATGATTACTGTAGCGTTGCTTTTGTCCGCTTTAGTTGCAATTATTTCGTTTTTGAATAGTTTCTGTTTCAGTTTGTTAATTTGGTTTATTTGTACTTTATTTTCAACGTGATTTCCTTTTTTGAATTTTTTGTTGATGATTTTGTTGATTTCATGCGATGCTATGTTTCTGATATTATCTTGATTTTCGTGATTAATGAGATTTATTGCCAGTTCTGTTTCTACTATGAGGTTTTCTATTGTGTTGTGTAATTTTGGTTTGATGTTGGTTTTTGTGCTATTTTCGAGTATATTTATTTCTTCTTTGGTGAAATTTGTTTTTGTGAGGTTTATAAAATTTGGGTGGAAATGATGGAATGTTGTGATATTGTCCATGTTATTTTGCTTTTCTATTAGTTTGTTAGGTTTAGATTCTATTTTTTGTTTTTTAATTCTATTAAATTTTTTGCATTTTTCTTGAATTTTGATATATTTATAATGCCATTAGTTTGGTTTAAGTATGTAAGCTAATTCTAGGTGAGTTTTTAAGAGTGTGTTAGTTAATTTGTTTTTCTTTGTGTACAGGTGTTTAATTTCATTTTTTATCGATAGAGTTTCAGCTTGTTTAGCCGTTCAAGTATAATATCAGAAATTTACCTCCAAAAACTTGACGAATTAATCACACAAACCATAAAAACACACGACCCCAACGGACATTGGATACGATATGTCGATGACGGATTATACATTTCACAAAATAAAGCAATAAATAATAACATCATTCTAAATGAAATCAATAACTTACACCCTAACATACAATTCACCATGGAGGAAGAAATAAGCAATAAAATAAACTATCTAGACTTAATACTGACCAGAAATACAAATAACATTGAATATTCCATTTATAGAAAACCCACACAAACCATTAATACAATACCAAACCACTCCATCCATCCCCCACAAAATAAAATGGCCGCATATAACTCACTTTTATACAGAATGCTAGAATTGCCTCTAAAAAATGAAGAAAAAACAAAAGAAAAACAAATAATATATCAAATAGCCCAAAAAATGGATACAATAAAAAAAACTATAGATAAATTAGAATTTAAAATATTAAAAAAATTAAATCAACCTAAAATCGAACCACAAACAACAAAATGGGCTACATTCACATACACAGGATACAACATAAAAGGAATAACTAAAACACTAAAAAACAATAATATTAACATAGCCTACAAAAACACAGGAAACATAAACAACAAAATAAACCAACCAGAAGAAATATGTCCCACACTTAATAACGGAATATACAAAATCGAATGCCCAGACTGTAATAAAATATACATAGGCCAAACAAAAAAGAAATTAAAAGACAGATATCAAGAACACCTCAATGCATACATCAAACCGGAAATTTATAACTCAAACTTAGCCACACACGCAATCAAACACACAATCCCCACATTAGAAAACATACACCTAATAAAAAAAGGTTCAAAAAGGCCTCAAAATGACAATCTGGGAACAACTAGAAATTTATAAAAATAAAAATAACATCATCAACGAACAGATACAAATAAAATCAAAAAACGACAAATTATTCAATCTAATAGACAGTATAAACCCCAAGACAAACGCTAAAAACTCGCACAGTGCAGTGAAACTAAAAATAGAAGTTAACGGTACATCAAGGTCAACAGCAGATTCCACACAGCTCGCAGTCCAAAATACGCTCAGTATGCCGGAAGATGGAGGCACTTACTAGTCTCTGAAAGCGCTCGCATAAATACCAAGTAAGATTCTTGTTTAAGTACATAAGTGAAAGTGATAAGTGTATACAAGAAAACAGTGTTGCATAATCTACAAATATATATATATATATATATATATATATATATATATATATATATATATATATATATACATCCCGCTATCAATATGGCAGCATTTCATTTTGCAACCATATGGCAGCCACTTGAAAGAGTGGAATATAAATGTTTTTCGTCGTGTATAATTTATTTCTAATAAATATGATACTACTCAATGTACTTTAATTTTATAAAATCTTAAAAATACAAAATTGACTGAAGTACTATCAATACGGCAGCATTTCATGTAGACATCAATTTGGCAGCCAGTGTATATTTTCGTTCAGTCTAATAACAATATGGCAGCCGGTGTGTATTATATTCCCACGCCACTAACGATACGAGAACCAACAGTGTTGCCACTATGGTGCTACTATCTGACTAGTCAAATGTTTATACTCTAAGACACGTGTGTGTAATCACGGTAAAAACACAAACATTAGTGTGTCCCTTCTTCATTTCAGCTGGCCAATTATTTACTCAATTCACATAAGTCTTAGTTGTTAGTTTTCATAAACGTGTACAACTATCGAAAGGTGACGGGCATACAAGTGTGTGCCTCTACAGGAGTAGCAGAAGGATCAATTAGGGTAAAATATCGGAACAAAAAAAAGCTAGGAAATAATCAATTGGGATGTTTTTAAGGATGCTGAGTCCACTACTGTGATCAACATTAAACGGGTATGAACGGGTGGGGTTCTATAGGAGTTATAAAGGAGTGACTTGGGGTGAAAATGACAAAAGGCAAAAAAAAACTAGAAAATGATAGTCGGAGGGTTTTAATGGTGCTGAGTCTTTTACCGTTATCGAACGTAATGGGGATACACAGGTGATCCTCTATGGAAGTAGCAAATGATGAATTGGAGTATAAATGTGATAAAGCAAAACAAAGCTAGAATATGATCAATCGTAGTGTTTTGAAGGTAGCCGAGTCCAATACCGTCTTACATATTAATCGGTAATGCACGGATGTGGCTCTACGGGAGTAGAAAAGGGGTAGAATTGTGGCACAATTGTCAGAAGGCAAAAAAACAATTGAAAATGATCATTCGGGTGGGTTTTAATGGTGCTGAGTCTTTCACCGTTATCGAACGTCAATGGGGATACGCGGGTGACCCTCTATGGGCGTAGCAAATGATGAAATGGAGTATAATTAATTGTGACATGGCAAAACAAAGCTAGAATATGATAAATGGTAGTGTTTTTGAGGGTTCTGAGTAGAATACGACCTTCAATATTATAATGGGATGCACGGGTGTGGCTCTAATGGAGTAGAAAGGGGATGAATTGGGATATAATTTTCAGAAGGCAAAAAAAAACAATGGAAAATGATCACCCGGGTGTTTTAAAGGTGCTGAGTCTTTTACCGTTATTGAAAGCCAATGGGGATACATGGGTGATCCTCTATGGGAGTAGCAAATGATGAATTGGAGTATAAATCTGAGAAGGCAAGACAAAGCTAGAGTATGATCAAACGTAGTGTTTTTTAGATTGGTAAGTCCAATACCGTCTTCCATATTAATAGGTAATGCACTGGTGTGGCTCTAAGAGAGTAGAAAAGGGGTAAATTGGGGTAAAATTGTCAGAAGGCAAAAAACAATTGAAAATGATCATTCGGGTGGGCTTTATTGGTGCTGAGTCGTTTACCATAATCGAACGTCAATGAGGATACACGGGTGACCCTCTATGAGAGTAGCAAATGATGAATTGGGGGTACAATTGTCAGAAGGCAAAAAAAATATATATAATGATCACTCGGGGAGTTTTAATGTTGTTGAGCCTTTTACCGTTTTCGATCGTCAATGGGGATATACGGCTGATCCTCTATGGGAGTAGCAAATGATGAATTGAACCATCTCTATACAATTTCTTTTATTGTTGGTTAGATAATACGCTATTATAACTTTGTACTCCCGTTCCATATTCCTTATCAATGTCAATTGTTTTAAAATTGGTTAAATTAACATATAAAGTGACATTTTTAAACAGGCGCTAGTGTATTGATATATTTACTAACGAAATCCATCCTAAAGTGATACTTTAACACCTAGTTCTAAGATAGTAAAACACAAATTTCTTTAAAGCGATTTTAACAAGTTGTATACTTATTATAAAGTGATATTTCTCTATTTTCAAAACTTTTAAATTTTTGGGTCGTCGTCAACAAGTCTTATTTTTTCGAGTACCTGAAGACTTTTAATTAACCAGGTGAAATTGATTTTGTCAGTATCGATTATTTATAGAAATAATTACCAAAGTTTTAGGAGTGTATAATTGATACAAAGGAAATTGGCCTAAACATAACCATGTGTAATTAGAAATTTCAAGGCTTTGTCTATTTAAAATGACTCAATCGCTCTATTATTCTGATATAATTGATCAATTCGAAACAATTTTCATGGATGATATTTACAGCACCACTAGGCTTTGCTGCAATTATATTACAATACGATTCTGATTATAAAAAGTAATAGCTAATAAAGTTCTTTCAATTCCTAATTGGAGCGTTTAGTTTTAAAAATATAATAGGCCCAGCAAAAGGCTACTGTAGTGATCCCTAATTTGGGGGATTTTTCTATATATCGGAGTTTCGAATTTTCATAAACGTGCTATTAAACTAATTTTCGGCATTCCAATGTAAACACTGCAGATTTAATCTTAAGCAAATATAAACTATTTAAATTTCTATATTTACACATTTCATAGTTATGAACGGCAATAATTTGTGGATGCCAAAATGTGGTCTATCCTAAAGTTATACTGGGTGACGGCTGCTAGTTCTATATTACACCTGGACATCAACTCTACTTGAGGCTCGCCACCTTGGCCTCGCAATGTCAGAACTTCCCCTATATCCTTAGTCCTATATAACTCCATCCTCCCTTCCTTATCCCTCCTCTCATAAGGGGTTAAAAGGATGGACACCACTTTAGGTCACCATCAGGGTGCCATCTGGCTCACGCTTTGCTCACATCCCCTATATCCTTATTCCTATATAACCCTATCCGCCCTTCCTTATTCCTCTTCTAATAAAGGATTGAAACGATGGACACCACTTTATTTTCACTTCAGGGTATGATCTTGCTCACGCAATGCTCACTTCTCCTATATCCTTAGTCCTATATAACCCCATTCACCCTTCCTTATTCTTTTATATAAACTAAATAGGTGAGTGAGCGACGTTGGCCTCGTAAAAGCTAGGCTTCCGAACGTGGGGAATGGCCTCAAGCTTCAGGTTCATCATTGCCTGTAAAACCCATTGGGCATAGCATGCCTTTCGTACTGGAAGATTTCCCACACATTGTTGACACTAATTTATACTCTCACAGGTATTCAACTTGTGTCTTTTAAGAAATGAACCAAGACGTTTGTAAGCTTCATTTCACACCCTAAAAAATGGTTCTATTATTACAAGGGGTGCCTTTTAAATCTAAAAAATCTGAAAAACTGTCAAACCTATGCCAACAAAAATAAACACAATAAAAGTAGAGCAAAATGAATAAATGAAAGGTACTGGTTAGTAAAATAACGTACCTTACACTGATAACATTAAAATAATATATAAAAAAAATGTAAGAAGTATAATTATAATTATAACAGGATCTGTTATTCCAGTAAGGGAGGAGAGGTACATGAGAGCATGGCAAAGTGGAGCTACAATTTTTAATGAAATAAAAAATATTAGAAAATTAAATACTTGAAAAATAAAAAAAATAGTTTATAACTTACAAAAATGGCAAAGGAGATAGGAAAGTCTGGATAAAAAGAAATTCTACAGATGTGGAAGGCGGAAACGAGAAAGTGGAGAAGGAAAAAGATAAAGAGGAAGCGGAGAATAGGTGGGAAAGGGAGAAAAAGGAAGCAAGGGCTGAAAAAGAATTCGAAAAAGCTGAAGCAAAGGCGAAAAGGGAAAGAGATCAAGTAGAAGCAAAGGCGAAAAGGGAAAGGGACAGAGAGGAAGCTGGAGAAAGGTAGAGAAAAAAATAAAAATAATACTGCAAGAGATAGAGGAAAGGAAACAGTATATGGAAACTGTAAGGGCAAGCCCTAAGATCCATCAAGTATCTGTCACCCAGGAGACAGGAGGAATGAAAGAAAGAATGGAACAGTGGGAAAGTTATATTTCAGTGATGTAAGAAAAGTTAAAGGAAAAAGACAAAGAAGTAACAATCGTCCCCGAAAACACAACTATTATAAAAGAAGAAGTAAGAAAATCGAACTCCGGATCTAAAGGGTCGAGGCGAAAGTAAAAAAATGTAGCAGCAAAATACGTACATGCCGACCCAGATTAACATATTACATGGACTCTCTGTATTTCAAGAGCATTGAGTATTGGGGGGAATAAATAGAGGATCCCATGTCATTCCTAACAGAGGTTGAATGGTTATTTAATGAAATTGACCCGACAATGGGGAGGGATTCCAAACGTAACAATATAGAAAAATTTTAAGGATTTCAGGTGATGAATGGTGATTAGCAATAATAAAAAGGGGGAAAAGGTTATGAGAAATTTAGGGAATTATTTGTTAAAACTAATTGGGGCTTTAACGAAAAGAAAGAGTTACACGCATTTTAGATAATAGGCGTTATTATAATTCGAAGCTAAGCAATAAACCGCACATAACCAAGCTCCCAATCTCCTAATCATTTCCGGAGATCCGTGACTCCAAAGGAAAACCTGGAAGCCCGTACCCTACAAGACCTGATCATACAAAGTCCAATCCTGGAACTATTAGTCAACCAAAAAACTTAACTGTAAGTTCCCTGTAAAACGTAGCCTCAAAACACCTAGAGGAAACTCCGATCAAAAGCTGAGGAACATGGAGATGAAGGATACTTATCGCGTATACGGCCAAAAAGGCTCATATGTTAGGAGTAAAAATCTCGGTGTTATAGCGCAAAATTAGTCGGACTATCCCTAAATATTCGGGATGGGTTTCTGGAAAATGGATAACACAGGAGGCCGGTTAACTCAAATATCGAACGCTGCACGGCAATACAGGCGAGGATATACGATCACAGTGTATACGTTGAAATAGATACGGGAGCGCAAGTTTCGCTCATTAATGCTCAGGCATATGTAACACCTCTAAAACGTCACAAACCTCCCTTCTAGTATTATGCTAGCTAATGCAATTACTTATCTAATTGGTTCTTAAATGAATTTAGGAATTTCATTTCCAATGAGATCTATGTTTAGAAAAATCACAGGTTTCGAAATTTAGATTGAACTCCCTGCTTAGGTTATTACCATTGCATGGCCATACTGGTAAGTATTAGACAAGTTACGAAGGTAATTATTTGTATGGACAACGCAGAAGGAATGTATAAAAGGTAGTGTCAGAGGTGAAAGCTTTTGGATGTCAAAGACATCGATGGAGCTATCCTAAAATAGCACAATAAGGGAAGATAGGTGCAAGAGTTAGAATGAGGGTTACAAACCTAATAAAATAAATTCATAAATTCACTTATACTTATCGGGATATGAATATGTTGACATACATAATTTATAAATGATAACACACAAAAAAACCAGAGAGGACAGAAATTGCAAGATAAGTAAGACAGGTGAGGTAAGGAAAGTTCAATTGGACCCGTTGCAACGCACCCTTGTGTGTCTTTGATGGCTATGTATGGTCTTTCAACCTCATAAAAATTCAAAATTCAATATATTTTTTGTATAATATAATTTCAACCAAATAATACCACATTTATGTGATTTTGCAATATGTAAGTCACACAAGTAACTAAAGGTATAATAATCTGCCCCGGCAAAGGTCATAGATAAGCAAAACTCACGGCCTATATCTGGAAGCTCTGTGTTATTACATTTCAAATGAGAAACGTAAAATGTAAAATCCTGCATGGCTATTAGCCTAAATCGTCGGCCGAGAGGGGTAACTACGATATTTCTCAATGTCTTTACTATAAATCTCTGAATAATCTCCTATACTCAAGGTGAAAATATCGTGAAATTTTATCATACAGTCGTAATATTAAGTTAAACTTGAAAAGTACAAACAGAAGAAAGGGTAAGTAGATCTTCAGTAATGGAGGAACAAATCTCGGAAGCCGGACGTTAAGAATGACGTTATGGGCATGGGAAAGTGCCGAAAATCAATTATTTATACAACATTTTAAATAAACTTAGATATAAAAATATAAAATAAAGGAAGGAAATTAAATTTAACAGAAAAGATGGCTTCACGTTCGCTCTTAAGCGCCCAAGGTTATATAATAAGGTACACACACATTCATAAGGGATATTAAAAAAATATAGATAATATTGGTATACGAGAATCTATGTAATAGAATATTGTAAATAAATAATATCCAAAGTTTAATCAATATTAAAGTCAAATAATACAATGACAGGAAAAGTAAGTCATGATTAATTTGATTGTTTTTACCATAGAATTAAACATCATTTACATATATTCGAGCAGACTTTTCTGACTTCCTAACATTACAATATTCTCGCTTGTTGATCCGTTTCGGAATGACTCCGTTTTCAAAATTTAAATAGTATTCTTTATCAGCCGGTACCAAAATTTTCAGTTATTTCAGATGAAAGTAAGTTACAAGTTGTATTCAAACAATCACTAAATAGGAACAAGAATTTTTAAAAAATTTCAAAAATTTTAACAAATTTTGTAGAAATATAAATAATTAAGTAAACAATGAAGGTAAAACTACATTCTGCCCCCCTTAAACTAAGTATAGCTAATATGTTTTTTGTCAGTGTTGTTTCTTTTAGACAATATATGTCATGTTTAATTATACAATTTTTCAAATGTAAATTATGTTTTTGTATAAATTGTATGTACATAAAATATTTAGGATTATTAAACACAGGTTTTTAGAGAACACCTGAGGACAAATTAGGACATTGTTTTACCAAAAATTGAAATAAAAGGACACTCAAGCAAACAATTTATCAATTTTGAATAGTTAAATGGTCATTACTGTATTTTTGCCTTCAACCTTTTGCAAAAAAATATTATTTAAAACATTTTTGAAGTAAAGAAGATATATATTTTTGGATAATTAAATTGTAAATTACATTAGATAAGACTTTCAATAAATTTTAAAGATCCTAATTCCTATGGAATCAAGTTATAAAAAAATACTAATTGGGAACCATTTTTTAGAATATATTGTAGCTTTTTTAAAAGATTTATAAAAGTTTATTTAATTAAATGGACAATGAATCTAAATATGAACAATTTTCTGTAATACAATTAAATAAATATATATGTTTTTATCTTTATATCTATAATACAAAATGTGCATTTATATATCGTGTTTACTTATAAGTTACTTGAGAAGTGTGCAATATGTTTTGAGTAAATGGTGTGTGCATAAAATTTAATATTAACAAGAAGGAACGCCTGGTAACAAATTACGAACTGATTTTGTAACACATTAAATAAACAGACTCTCAGAGAAATCCTATAGTAAATTTAATTGATTAAATGGATATGTTTGTACTTTCTTACGTCACTCTGCAATATGCATGATTACGTTATTAAGAAATAACGAAGGAAAAAAATTATTTAATAAATTGTAATTTAATTTATTCAATAGTTTCAATTATTTTAATAATCCAAATGCTTGTGGAACCAAATTACAAAATATTTAATGTCTTACCACTTTAAAACATAATATAAATGTAAAAGAAATCGTTCTTGGAATTTCATTTAAAGCTTGAGCTAGCATGTTGAAAGAGTGTTTTTTTTTTAAAGTCTGGGTATATATTTCTCCAGGAGATCCTGTTCGACAGTTTGCAAGCGCCTGTAGTGGAATACGTAATGCATGATAGGGTCATAATTTTAACCAGTCTACCTGGTTGTTTCGTCGTTAGGATGTAAGGTGGGTCAATGTATGACACGTATTTTCAGCTGGTGGATTTCAGCAGTGCATCATACGACCAAATAAAGGTTGGCCGTGGAAGTGCACAATAGGTGATTCAATCCAGGGCAAGCACTTTAATGTTAACAAGTAACAGACATATACACTAATATAGAACAGGGAAGGGCTAAATAAATACAAAGGCGGAGTGAGTAAAATAAGGTTTGGCCTTGGAAGTGCACAATAGGTGATTCAATCCAGGTCAAACACTTTAATGTTAACAAGTAACATACTTATACACTAATGTAGAACAGGGAAGGGCTAAATAAATACAAAGGCGGAGTGAGTAAAATAAGGTTTGGCCGTGGACGTGCACAATAGATGATTCAATCTAGGGCAAGCGGTGGAAAACTATTAAAGCTTGATTTCAATCAGTCAAGAGATAATTACTTAAGTAATCCAAATCTGCGGAACCGATCTATAAATCTATTGTATAACGTTTAGTGTAATGTTATACAATGAAATATAATTTGCATTACATATAAACAATATTGTTTCCCTTAATATTTCTTTCTTGTTTGGTAATTTTTTTTTAATATACATTCAATTAAAGCACAGCTTAAATTCTAAAATTTAAGACTAAAGTCGGAAAATAATAGGCATTATTAGGGCGAAATTTAGAGAAGTAATATATTTGAAATAAACAACAACTTATAAAATTTCAAAGTTGAATTTGCGGCTGTAAGAAGGTGAAGCCAAGAGCGAAGGTAGAGGGGGGAACAACCAGCTCAACCAATGCTGAGGAAAGGACGCCACTGTAACCACAGAAAATATAGGAGGAAATCCGGCAAATTCTGTATCCAAATTTTGCCAACATCACAAGGACCTGGGAATCTGCTCGAGTTACAAAGAATTAGAGCAACTTTATCTTTTTTACAAATAACTACAAATTAAAAAAGAATTTTTGGGGTAAATTGGCAAATTTTAATAAAAAAATTATTTTGAATAGAGTTTCTTTATCTTCAAAAAATATACCATGAAGGCAAATGCGACGCTATGTTGAAATACTAAATAGAACCAAACTGGCGGGCATGGAATTAGTAAGGTGTAAATAAATGCAAAGAAATAGAATCAAAATTGTGAAAAATATCTCAACTTTAAATATAGATAATTTTAAAAGAGTACTAAAATGCATCATGAGTTAAAATGTTTGTAAAATGCTGATAGTTGAGATGTGAAATAAATAAATGGGGTTTCACAGAATTCCAGGGTTCAGAATAAACACAAACATATTAAATATTACTCAGTCACAAGTAGAATGATAAATATTTACTTTAATAATTATTGTGTCTAAATGTTTTTGATTTAAAATAATATTTTGTTGAATTTTTTATTATGTGATAAATAAAAGTAATAAAATAGTAATATGTTAAAGAGGTAATAGGGAAAGTATTGAATCAGTTGCAAATTCAAAATATTCAATGCCAGTTAGAAATAAACAAAATATTAAATGGTACAGAAATACCTGGCAGCGAAATGAGATGTTTTGAAATAATTTTCAGATATTTATAATAAGTTTGGAATGAAATAGATTCAGGAATAACTTAATCTGTTTTCAAAAAGTTTTTCATTGTCCGGGTTAAAGACAAGAAATTACAACAAAATGAGGACAAATTTAAAAATAATTTTGCTAGATATTTTGGTAATTATCTAGAATAACAAATATTTGTTTTTTCGGTGGTTATTTAATTATGGGTTTGACCTTCTCAAAGGAACGAGTGTTGTACATTCTTAAGGCATCAACCATTTCAACTGAAATTGTTATTAGAAATTATTTTTAAAAACTACAGAATTAGGTTATGTATTAGCAAAATATTAGGAAAGAAAAGTAAGAGATTTAGTTTTAAATAATCTATAGTCTTTTAAAATGTAGATGTGTGTAATTTTATAATTTAATTTTATGATTTAATTTTAAAATTTAATTTTATAATTTAATTTTAAATTTCGAGTATGTATTATTTTTTAATTAGTTTTGATTTTTATATATGTTTGTTTTACTGGTTAAATTTTGGGTTTCAGTGTATGAAGTTTTGGGTTTAAATATATAATTTTCAATTATTAATATTTATTCAAATAAGTATTTTTTCTTACATGGTTGAATAAAAAATCAGTGTTTTTAGGTGTTAATATTAAGTTTAATTGGGTAAAATGTTGAACAGATATAAATTATAAATCTAATAAAACATTTTTGAACTTGCTATTTATATACTGTGCTAGTTATATATGTTTTTGAGAACTTGAAAGTTGAGTTTAAATATTATTTTATAAAGCTACTTTGTTGAACAAACATAAACCATGGTAATTAAGCTAGATACTTTCAACAAATTAATTCTCCGGGAAACAAAGGCTCAAAGGGTTAAATCTAAAAGAGCAAGGTTTTTTAAATCTAGTGACTGTTTCTCTGACAGATTTTGTCAAGCATTATCACAGGTTCATAGTGAGGTCAGAAATGCTATCTAGCTGTGGAGGACTAGCTCTGGTACCAACATTAAACTCACTCGATCAGAAGCACGCACACACACGAACGAACATACATGCACGCACTTACTTGCACACACACACTAACACGCGCGCGCGTACAACACACACGAACTCACACACAAAGAGAAAATCTTTTTTAAGTTACTGTAAAACTTTAGTTATTTCATATTGGTAAATCTTTAGCTTATCCAGTAAAACATATTATTTATACACAATTCGTGTTAAATGTCATCTGTGATCATCGTTCATTTCGGACGTTTACTAACAAACACTCAGTTAATCTTAGGCTTAACCTCAGAGACCAGTTAAATATTATCCAACTGTACCCAACCTATCATAACCTTAATCTAGACGCTCTTTACTAACATGGAAAATGATTATGCAATACTCATGTCTTATTCTCAAAACCCACATTTGCCAACCGTCATTAGCACAATTTCCACATCTTTATTTTGGAAAATTGTCCAACATCTCCAAAATTTAGTGGTAAAAGCCCCTACTATTTAGTGGACAAAATACTTACATTTACCACTTCATGTTTTTCAGTGAAAGGCTTACTAGTTAATCTTGAGGTTTACAACATACAGTTACATTTATACAACAAATATAGTATATTTGACTTACCATGTACAATATACAGTACTGTACAGACCGAGATATAACAAGGCGTTTCTAGGCAATTTAGCGTTAGTCTAGGCGTTATATAGGCAATATAGCGTAAGTGTAGCCGTGATACTACGAAAATGTGACTAATAAGAACAACTGAACCAAGCAAAGATATAGAGCTACGACACGATATAATTGCAATTATCTGCTAAGTACAAATGTAAATAAAGATGAATAAGTAACGCTGGTCTGAGTAAAAAGCAATGTTTCAACTCAGTTGTCAGGACAGATGTATTGACGAGTTCAATTTTATTATACCCTTTCTCATTAAATATTAAATTTGCCGATTTGATTCAAAAGAATTTAGCAAAATGTTTTTGTCACACCAACAAATACAGTTATTTTAGACACTAATTTTGCACTTAAAACGATTTCAACATAAGTAATAATATAAAGTATATTTCAATGTATGTAGGTTTTAAAATCTTTTACAATTTTAGAAACTCTCACAAAATTAGTAATAAATAAACATATGTGTTTAGTACAAAACATGACCGTTTCCAACCATTCTGATATTCAACTGTTCCAACTGATTTGAACGACTGCAACAATATTTAAATCACATCTCTGGTTTTGTACGTCTCCTATCTGTAGACAGCTCACATATCTGCTATTTTAAATTTATCTGTGTAGTCCTCCAGGGAAATTTAAAATTATTCCAACTTCATTCTTTTCTCCATCGCCTGAATGTATTAGATTAGCCACCAGTTTGTATTAGCATTGGAAGTTCCAGCGATAGTGGGTGGAGGGTAAAAGTGCTAATAGATTGCAATATTGAAGAACTTGACGGATTACAGGCACACAGAAATGCTTAGGGCCAAAGGTTTGTAAGTGATATGCTTAAATGGTGGGTTGTTGTGGTAGAAGAAGAGTAATCTCTATATTCTCAGCCCTAATATCTTACGTTTAGCTTATGGGTTAGCTTATTTTTTCACGCAAATGTTTTTACTACTAAAATATATACATTTCTGTAGTAGTAATTGAAAATAGATGTGTAAGAAGAAATATATTATGTTACTTTTGCAGTTTCACCGCCACACTCTTTCCAGGTATTCCACAATATCGTTGCTGAGTGGCAATTCCTTCCCCATGGCTATTATATTGTTTGCAGATTTTCTTATTTCAGTGAAAAAAAGCTTCTGCAGTTGAATATGAGACAGCCTGAAGGGCATTCAGCTGATATGCATATTTTCTCCTCCTTTGTTACAAAGCAAGTCAAATAAGCAAAAAAATATAACAGTCAATACTTTTCAAAGAAGGAGTTTCACAATATTTTAAATCAGAAACCAAAATCACCAGTATTTGTTGCATGTAATATCGGAGAGTTATTCTTATAACTCGGAGTTATTTCTCTCTCGGAGAGAAAAATTGTATTCTTATAGAATTAAATAATTATGATATAGAAACTTTTATTTTTAGCTTGTATCACAATGAAATCATTATAATTACTAATTTTTTAAAGAGCCATGACTGGAATTATAGCAATCTGCTGTTTGAAAGCAGATATGACGCATAAACCAGTTTCAGACATTCGAAACATAAACAATATGAACAGGAAACAGAAAGTCTAATTCACTGCAAATACTTAATCCACCTGACTTTATTTAACTAGATATCAGGATAATTTATTGTGTAAAATAAAACGAAACAGTTACTGTTGAGGTGATTAACATTACACTTGACGAGATAAAAAATTCTATATTCAACTAGCTCTAGAATCATCTGACAAGTTTAGAGGTTACTAAAATTATTTTGAGAATTAATAAAGTCGCGTTACATTTCCAAATTAGGTAATATAAGATTTTGCCCTCAATATATATATATACCTTCCAGAATGAAATACTAATTTATTGCAGAAAAATAAAGGTCTAGTAAATTATCTAGGCTTTTTAATTAGTATTGGAACAAATTCATATTACTTAGATCTGTTTTACTAAGAAATTATTAATATTAGGTATCCACAAAGCTAGTCCTGTGGTAGGGGTGGGAAGTACAAAGGCTGCAGCTAAGTGCTATCCATCGTTAAAATACTTCCGAGTTTTAGTAATAAAATATATATATATATATATATATATATATATATAGAGAGAGAGAGAGAGAGAGAGAGATGATCTACAATTTGGGAACAGTAAACCGTACATCACCAGTTATACTATTAATGGTAATGGTAAATATGGCGTTATTAGTATAGCAAATAATGGTAATGACTAACCTGCGGTACACAATTCTCCTGTTTGTAACTATTTGAATATGAACTCGAAAAGACCTATTTGACAGAAAGTTAACGATGATTGCTAAGAGTTTGCCCTGTATACCCATGATTTTAAAGCTTTCAGAATTTCTCTTCTCGAAGTCGAAGAAAACAGCAGGATGTGTTTGACACAAGATCTTTATCTTATCTGCCATTTTCAATAGCAGATTCTAACAATAGCAATTGGTCAACCAATTATCGGCCTTGCCTGAAACCACACTGTTCGTTGCAAATAAGCTCGTTGGTTTCTAGGTAACAGACAAGACGTCACTTAACCATTTTCTCCAGTAGTTATCACAAAGTGCTTGTAATTTATATAGATCTATAGCTACTGGGATTGGTTGTATCTTTAACTGGTTTTAAAAGAGGAATTACTGTCGCTTGTAAACATGCGTAGGGAACACATTGGTCCTCGAATAAACTATTGTATATCCGACGTATGACTTATTATTCCGTTGATGATAGATGTTTTATCATAGCGCAAACATAGGAATCAGAACCTGGTGCAGAATCTTTCGTTGACGAGAGAGCTGATTCCTACTACCCAATAGAGAACGGAATGATCAAAGAAGAATCTCCAGACAATTCAACAGTAAAAGGTATTGCTTCTTCTTCCGTTTATAAGCTTGGAATAATCTATAATAACCTGTAGTAACAGATAAGTTAGAAAGTGACGTTCAAAGTACATTATCTATATCGGCACTGTTTGTAATCGATCTTCCATTCGGTTGCATTAGCGCAATAACTGTAAACGGAATGGAAGTACCACAAACAGATCTTAATTTCCTCCATACTGAGAAATTAATCGTATATATGCGCTAATGTACTGGGTCATTCTAACTGCTTTGTCTAGATTATCCGTCTAAAAGAACTGTCTTCATATAAGGCCAATATAAATCTTAATAATAACTTGTTTTTTAAATTAATTTCCCTATAGGCCTATTTATATAATTATTTCATACGTATTCGTAAACTTCAGAAATAATTCGCTATAAAACTCGCAATTCAAAATATAGAGATAAAGAAAACACTATTGGTCCCAGAGTGGTTATTAATTTGATTTTAGAGTCCGAAAAAATTGCTTATAGTAAAAAGTGTCTATGTTAGTTTGTTTACCATTAAAAAAAAATTAAATAACATATTCGATATCTCATAACAGCAATGAAATGCAATCGTAGATGCGATAACTTGGAAATATACCATTGACAACTACATGAGGTTGTACTTGTTAATGCAAGCAATTAACATTTGCGAAATAAGAAACTTAGGGCAAAAAAAATTCTAAAATTATGTGTTTATTTTATAGAAAAAAACTTAAGGATTCTCATAATCACAAAGAAATGCAAATAAAAAAAAATGGCAATCAATACACTTTCAGATACCTACTATGTATTTATTATAGTATAATGGATACATAGGTTTCAGATAAAATAGTTATTTACTATATAATACTGCATATATAGATTTCCGATATAATAGTTATTTATTAAATTATAATGGATACTTTGGCTACATTACAGTTAGTATAATGGATACATAGATATCAGATACAATACTTATATATTATAGTATAATGGATATATAGCACTCAGATATACTATGTAATTGTATACTGGTTACATGGTTTAGCAAATAATAGCAATAGATTGTTAAGGACTCTCTTTCTTGGCCTTTTGAATATAAGCTTTTATATCCTTCATTGTATCACTGTGAATTTTCCGTTGATCTGCCTCCTCTTCCTGTAAAATTATATTATAACAATTTATTACTTAGAACAATTGTACAATCTGAAAGTAAAATGTTAATTAGTTTTTGTTTGAAGTTCATTTTGAAGAAGATTTAACCTTATACGCCATCATCTTATGTTGCTTTGGCTTTATCGTAATGACAGGTAAGAATAATGTTTGAATCACAGACAAAATCTAAAACAATATCGGGAATGTTTGAATCATACTAAAAAACTAAAAACACGAATTTATGGTACTCTAACCTTTAAGTATTTGTGCCTAAATATGTTATTTTCGGAAATATGTTTTGAAATTAAAAACGTAGAGTTCTTCTAGTACTTAAAGACTAGTAAGAACACAAAAGTACACACTTATAGTTCTGTAAAACATCAAAAATCACTTTAAAAAAAACAATGACATTCTTTGAAAATATAAAACAAGATGATACTCACAGAGAAAACCTTACTTACAGCCTTTATAATCTCTTCAGCTTTGCTATTGAAATACATATTTTTGCCCTCAGGCTCGTGTGATATATCTTTTCCATAAATGTTATTATTTTTGTTACTCGTTTCTGTTTCACTATTATTTACAGCTTTCTTAGCATTCATAACCTCTGACTGAAACTTTAAAATTCAATTTTGAAACCTCTTCGGGCTTGAGATTTTATTTCCTTTACAAAGGTATAAAACTATTGCCCGCGGCTAACAAATTGTGATACTGCGTCAAACTGACTAACGCAGTACGATTCGAAAATCTGGGTTTCTGCTCTACAATTTGTTACTAGGCGTCCTAAGTCCTTCTTGTTTGCATTTCTAAAGTCAGTAAATATCTTGATGGTGGAGTCGTGTAGTACAGCGATTCTCTTTAGACTCAACTTTACTGAGTCCTTATTCTTAATTTTCTTGCTCAAATCATTTACCGTTTTTATCAGAATTTTAAAGAAGCTATTAATTTTCTCTAAGGAAGTATTAGAGTATCTCTGGAGACGTTTTAAGGACCCATCGGTAAAAGTCTCTATATTATTGTTAAATATGTTAAACAAACCAGCCACTTTGAGTGCAGAGTGTTTCGCTAGTCGCTTAGCAACTACAAAATTTATATCAGACAATTGAATAACTTGTGAATACTTGAAAACTAATACATTTTTCAAATTAATACTGGATTTGGTTAAAATATTATGCAAATTTTTCACTGTCTTATTAGTAAGTGAAGAGGTGCCTTCCAAGCAACTCAACACGAATATCTTTATATTGTATATTGAACTTAATATAATATTCCTTAATTTTTTCTCGAACAAGATTCTCCTCATCTGAAACAAAACAAATGTACGCATTAACGAAACCAATGTTTAATTAGTAAACACGCTGTTTCAAAGGGGGTTTGCGATATATTAGAAGTAGAATACACACACACACCCAAATAAAAGTAAATTCATAAACACGCAACATACACACTCACACAAATACACACACACACACACACACACACACACACACACACACACAAGCACGCACGCACACACGCAGACAGAGAGTCAATATCAATTAAACGAAGGGCGATATTTACCAATCCCTCCAAAGACGAATTTTCGGGCTTTCCATATTCAGAATTCCTAGTGGTTTCACCCTTTGGGTCTGGTGTGACTGTTTACTAATCTAAATTCACATTAATAATAATTCTTTTTATAAATTATTAACGTGTGAAAATAGTTATAAATCACTGCAAAGAAAAATGAGATACAATGGACAGCAATGTAATAAACATTAGTAGATTGCTGAACCAGAAAATGCCTATAGTATTTTTAAAAACTATAAAAAAATATATAAATATAGGCTGAAGTCTACTAATTTGTTAAACTATTATACTTACTTGCAAATGTACAGAAACCTTTTTCTATCATATATATATATATATATATATATATATATATATATATATATATATAAATGATATAAAAAAATGATAAAACATATATATATATATATATATATATATATATATATATATATATTTATATATATATATATATATATATATATATATATATTTATACATAAATATATATATATAAATATATATATATATATATATATATTTATACATAAATATATATATATATATATATGCTGTAAATGCTATAAAATATTATATACATACGTACATATATATATATATATATAAATATATATATAAATATTGATATGTATATATATATATATATATATATATATAAATATTGATATGTATGTATATATATATATATATATATATATATATATATATATATATATATATATATATATATATATATATATATATGTATATACACTGCATTTCCGTCATTATATATATATATATATATATATATATATATATATATATATATATATATATATATATATATATATATATATAAATATATATATATATATATATATATATATATATATATAAATATATATATATATATATATATATATATATATATATATATATATATATATATAAATATATATATATATATATATATATATATATATAAATATATATATATATATATATATATATATATATATATATATATATATATATATATATATATATGCACACAAGCACAGGCACACACAATCACACTCGCACACGCACGCACACACACACACGCACACATTCAGACACACACACACACACACCTACAAAACCAGCTAACCCATTATTGGCAATAGCATAATTTTGGGACAAGTGCAAATTTAGTTCATAACTTGTTTCATTTCCTGGCTATAGTGTTTAAAGAAGGAAAAGAAAAATAGCTTCATATTAGAGCCAACTTTTGCAGCATTTAAATATGTTACATTTGTTGGTAAATGAACAATTAGTAATTTACATTTGTTGGTAAATTCAATTGTAAGAACTCTTGGGGGCTGAGAGCCTTGGTGAGAGTCCAAGGACGAGGTGTGGGTGGAAGTGCTCTCAGGTCATTTTCAAAAACATTGACCCTTAAAATTCTGCTGACTAATAGTTTTGGAACATTATTTTGTTACTTATTAATAGTTTTAAATATATATTAAAAATAGCTACAACCGTAAATAGGGCATTCATGGAAGTATGCTAATAGGGTTGTCTAAGGGTTGGCTGCGATTTGAAGCCCCAATGAGAGGCGACTGAACCTGATGTTTTCTAGAGGCCTAATAAACAATTTCTATCTAATACTCAAGTGCCAGCTTACAAAACGTGACCTATAGCCGTTGCCATAAGTGTTAATAACACATCCGACTGTTCTAAAGGACTAGAGTGGCTATAACAGGATAAACGTTTACTAATTTAGAATTATTTATATTTTAATATTAAAAAAATATTTACAGATTTATTTTAATAAATAATACACTCAAACTCTAACCATAAATATGTTTTTCCAATCTTATGTAGACGTACATTTCGGATACAATGTAACCATCCTCAGAGACATGACACATAATGTATTGTCGTGTTTTTGAGGATTTTTACATTGTACCTGAAATGTACATAATACTAGAGTAAAAATATTTGTCTGTTTGAGGTTGTGTGTATAATTTATTAATAATACATCACAGTAAAGTATTCTTAGTAACTAATTTGGTTATTTTTAATATATTTTTCTAAACATTTATCTGGATAAAATTCTAAATGTATTACAATCAACATATTTAGTGTACGAATAACACAAGTACAGTTTTGGATGTTGCTTGGATTAGAGATTTTGAAAGGGAAAGTTGGTAGGCTTGTACTGTCACAAATTTAGTTAAGTTTAAAGCACATGTTTCTTAAATACGTTTTTCACCATACTACCATGATGATTATATTAAAATATGTTTATCCAATAGCATAAGTGATATCCCAATTTATTTTTAAAATATAAAGAATTGTTGAACTTGGAAAATCTGTCTTCCAATTATTGTCAATTTTTAAATATATCTAAAAGGTAAAATTTAAATATAATTTAATTTGTTGTAATGTTTCTAAAATTAATTTTAAGTTTTTTATTATATTTAATATATTAATATACTATATATATTTGTTGTATTTATATAGAATAATTTTTAATTTTCTTCTTTATTTTACAAATCCTATTTCATGTATGAAATTTCAACTATATATAATGTAATTTCTCTTTATTTTTAAGGAATTAACTGTATTCCATTTGGTATACAACATAATAAACCTCTGATTGAGCAACGCACCCAAAATATCTCATTTTGTTATTGTTAGTTATTTTTCTGTAATTTTTTTACGTTATACATGGAGTACAGAATTAATATTTGACTATCGATTGTTCTATTAAGCTAGTTTATCAATATTCAATATTTTATCTATAATCAGTACAGTAAACACAAACAGAAGTTTAAATGTCACTTTGCTACCAGTTAAACTTATATTTTTGATGACGTATCTGCGAAAAATAAAATTGTATTCTGGTATGTCTAATTACTATGGAACAGAGTTTTCACTATTTTTGCTCACTTTATTTTGTTTACCCTTGATGGTTGTATTTATAGGTTATTATAGGTTAACCTATATTTGATATACACTTCAGTTGTTCATGTTGGTCGTGTGTATCACTTTGGCAAGTGTATTAGTATTATTCTTTACTATATGCATCAATTTAACACAAGTGTATATATATATATATATATATATATATATATATATATATATATATATATATCATAGTTCCCCCTGTATAACAATTTGATACAAGACTGATATGCTTCTAATTCTGATCTTACGAGCATACGAATTTATTACAAGGCTGCCATCCTTGATAGTCATGTAGCATTTGTACACAACTTGGCAGAGTGTATCGATTTAATACGTAGCTTCACATCCCTGTTACATGCGTATATCTGTTAGATACATTTAAATTTGCTAATACTATTTGTTAGAAATACATTGTGGTGAAATATTAATAACTCTTGGTACGTTATTTCTTGGTAAATGGTTACTTTTTAACTGCAAAGTGCATGAGGATAGAATCAAAAAGTATTGTGGTTACCCGGTTTTTGAGAATTTATTATTAGTTTGGTAATGGTTTACTCTACCTTTTGTTTTTTTATTGCATTCAGCTGGGACTTAAACTGTTACTCACTAAGTTTATAATGTTACAGAATCTTAACATACATAGCTTAATCTCTTGTAGAGGCTAATTAAGCCTCAGGTGGTGATATTGTTGGACTAGCACATGGTTCGAATCCATACAACGGGTATGATATTACAAACCAAACATGGTTAAAAGTACTAAAAACAGAAAGGCTACATTTCAAAGTTGCCAGATCAAGGCTTCATCAAAATAGAGATATTTTTTCAAATAGTCATCACACGAAGCTTTTGGTTGTCAAATGCGAGAAGAAGTTTAAGGAAAGTTTTAAAAGGTGTTAGTATTGTAGCTAATCCTATTAATTTCAAAGACAAATTAAATGTAACTAATGAATTTGCAGTTATTTCAGAATAATTTAAAACTTTATTGAAAAATGTTAACGAATTAAAAGATGATCCTAGAGTAATAGACACAGTTAGATCAGATACTATATTAATTCATTTGACAACCAGATGTAATGTTTTGTTAAAATTTAAGATCGAACAGCAGATGAGGGATGAAATTAATGAAATATTAAAAAGGTTGAATGATTTAAATTAGGTATTAAATGAATTGAATGTAGATGTAAGTTTAAAGGTAGAAGCAGTACGAAAATTATCCGAAGAAAACATATCGGAGGAAAATGTAGAAGATGCATTTTTAAGTAATCATGAACCCTCAATAACATACAATGTAGCTAATATCTGTACTAATGTAAGACCCCAGAATACAGTGTTCGATTTCAGATTATATAATAAGCTGACAAACCCATTAGAGAGATATCTCAAAATGTTTATTACAACAGATGGTTTAGAATCTAAAAAACAGTGATATTTTATTAAAGTAGTATTGAAATTAAAAAAACGAAGTAAAGCTTTCTGATAGTCAAATCCTAGAAATAGGTATGAACTATGCAACCGGTCCATTGTTGGACAAATTATTGTTAGCATTAGAGCAGAATAATAATTTAAGAGAGTTTCACCAGAATATTTTAAAAACGTTTATACCTATTAATCTTGGGAAAATTTAAAAAGAGACTTGATTAATAGACCTCAAGGTATGGCTGAACCCCTGCCTCTTTATGTGAAATCTTTGAAGGAAAATAATGGATTGTTGTTATGTGAATATTCTGAAAATGATTTAGTAGAACTAATTAAATTAGGAATTAAACCAGGAATAAGTTGTCATTCATTAGGAACCCTACATGCTTAAATGATTTTAACGAAATGTCTGTGCAAATACAAAATATAACGTACAATGATCATGTTAGAAGTAGAAATAATGAACAACAGTTCAGGGCATTTCAGAAGTTTAATGTGTATAGTAATTCTAGTAATGGTAACAATAACAATAATAATTCTAACAATAACAATAGTAATGATCGCTATCAAAGACTACCTCATCATAAAAATTATAATCATAAAATAATAAAATGTTTCAAGTGTGGAAAGTTAGGTCACAAAGCTAATGTGTGTAGAACCAATACAAAATCTAAATAAGAGGGAGGCGTTCATTAGGGATACCTCCCGAAACATTGTAAAAAATAAATTTAACAGTAAGTATAAAGGTCACACAAGTCAATTTTAAAATAAGTGATAAAATTAATAATAATTGGGATCTGGTCAACCATTGCCAATATAATTGTAAGAGAAAAGTAAACAATAAAAATAATGTTTTAGATAACAACTTTAGAAACAAAAATAAATGCCTCAAAGTTTTGAAAATGGCGAAACATAAAAAATGGACGAAAATCCAACCTAAAATAATTATGTTACCATCCAAAGATGTAAAAATATATAGAAAAGGCAATAAAAGTGAAGCCCTAATTGATACGAAGCTCTATTAATTTAGTTAGTGAAAAGTATATTGGAGAGAATAAATTGCTAAACAAAATAACAATTTATAAGTCAGATATGGAAACCATAATAACTACCAATAACGCCGAAATCAAAGTAAAAGGTTTTTGCATTCAAAAAATAAAACACTTCAGTTGGTATGTAACATTTTATATTGTAAATAACGTAACATGGCCGCTGATTCTAGGAACTCCATTCATCAGTGAAACAGGGTTAATAATAGACATATCAAAACAAAAATGCTATTTTAATTTTGATCCTCTTATAAAAATAAAAAATTAATAATTTTAAATCATTAATCAATAACAACATAATGAGTAATGGTAAAATACAAATAGGTAGTCCTGAAGGAATTAAAGAAATTGAAGCAATAGTAAGACAATTCCCTAATGTATTCACAGATAAGATTGGCAAGGCCTTAAATTTTAAATTCGACTTCAATGTAAAATCAGATGAAATTGTAAAAGTTAAACCAAATCCCATCAGTCCACCTGAAATGAATATTCTAAAAGGAATAATAGATGATTTATTAGCACAAGGAATAATTGAGCTTTCCACTAGTCCATATTTTAATCCTTCATTTTTAGTTTCAAAGAGAGATAAACATAGACTTGTAGTGAGTTATGACAAAATAAACCAATTAATAGAAAGAGTTTCACATTCTATCGGCGACATGGTCGATTGTTATTTAAAAGGTATTTTAGTTGTATTGATCTTTGTAACAGTTTCCACCAGATACCGCTTACCGAAAATAGCAAAATGTATACAGCGTTTTTAACACCTTTCAGTCAATGTAATTACACGAGAATTCCATATGGTTTGCATGTAGGCAGTGGAATATTAAGATCGTATATTGAGAGAACGTTTAGTTATATAAAGTTGAAATACAGGCTACACTTTGTTGAATACATCCTTATCTATAGTAATAGTTTAGAAGAACATCTAAACCATGTAAGAGTAGTAACTAGTAGATTGAGTAAAAATAAATTTCATAAATTAAATAATCATCTTGAATTCACTGATTAAACTAAATTTAAACTACTTAACTAAGTGAATAAGTAATTGCTTAGTTGCTGACGCGTTTCAAAACATTCGTTCCTTTTACGAAGCTAACCCTTATCTTCTACGATTTTTTTCAATACATTCCAGAAGATAATTTTTTTTATTAATTTGTTACGTGTTCCTTATTTGTTTAGTTGTTTAGATGATTTGATATCCTAAAATATTCTAAGTATTACATATAAAGCTGGATAAATGGGTTTTATGTATTGACCTATAAAAACAAATATTGAAAATAATCGTATATACTTTACAATTAGTACTGGAAGAAATAGTTCAATACAGTAAAGAATTCTTCAGCGGAAGTGATTTTTAGAATAAATTTTCTTTAGGTTTGAACCAACGCGTTTAACTGTTATTCAATACAAACTATTGCGGCATTTAGACATTCTAGTTAAACCAAAATACTGCGAATAATTTCAAAACACTACAATAATTAAGAATGATGACACCCCGGAACCCAACAAATATACGTGTAAAGAGAAGGGTGCCCTCCCTAAGGGCTGTATCCTTGGATGTGCAGGTTTGCTGATTTTATTTGCATTATGCACAATTGTGACAAACTACTTAGCCCGTAGTTGTTGGCGTTATTGTTTTTATAAATCTTGCCTTCAATAGAATTTGGTAATTGTACATAGCAGCAGACATTTTCTACAAAACGATTTCTTGTTTTGTTATTTATTATATCAAACGATATTTTAAAAGAACTTCATATTGTTTGTAAGTTGGAAATAATTGTTTATGTTAATAGCACTTTTAGTGAAACCATTATTCTCTCTCTCTCTCTCTCTCCCTCTCTCTCTCTCATATATATATATATATATATATATATATATATATATATATATATATATATAATAAAGAACTAGGTCAAAATACAAATACAAGAATTAAAATTGAATTTACAATTCAAAGCTTTTCGTTATCTAACAGTACCAGCATCATTATTTATTAGTATTACACAAGAATACATATTGCGATATATATATATATATACACACACACATATATGTACACGAAGGTAATAGGTCGTCTGAAGTGTAAAGAATGGTTTGCTAAAACTGAATAAATACAAAAGATATCACTTTAGAAACCTTACTCTTCGCATTACAGTACCTTAAATTACTTTTCTATAAAGTAATCGTAGACGTGTAGGCCAGTGGTTACTACAAATTGTTTTCAAGGACCCAATGAGGCCATCGTTCGCTACATTGACAAGGGCCCCTCAAATTCTCAAACTTAAATTGTAGAATACACGCATAGTAATTTGAGTTATATATTAGTTATTGGTAAGTAATTTATGGTTTGCCTACCCACTTACTTTAAGGCGGAAACTGTTCTTACATTTGAAAAGTAAATTTGATGTTATTAAATGTTTATTAAATGTACATTTAAGAAGGTTATTGTACATGGTAATGTACGGTCCGAGTTGACAATGGGACACATCTCCCGAAACGGCCGTCCTCAACAAATAAATTTAAATGCTATTATAGGCAAGTTTGTAAATATTTACAAGTGTGTAGCAATAATATTTTGTTTGGAGTAAGGAGTTAATAAAGTAAACACAAGATTCAAATTTAGTCAGTTTCAATTGCGACAAACATAGAAACACTATTGAATAAAAATGTAATTAGAATAATAATAATAATAGTTCAAATTTATGTTTATGTATTTGCAAGATATCAAAACTTGACAATAATGATTTCCGTGAGATGAGTTGAATCTGTACTTTGAGTTCATGATTTCAAAAATGTTAGGTTCCATAATTGAAACTTTTACTCTAAAATCATACTGCATAACAAGCCGATTCCTATATTTATTTATTTTTCATGAAGTACATGGTTAAGAATGCCTGTTCGAATGGGTAACGTTAACAAAATTTGAAAACAATATTATTAACATAGATATTACAAACTGTTACGTATTTAATTGTAACAACAGCATGAAACACCCTAACCACTACTGCAGTTACAATCACTGTAAAACATTTTCTTTTTGACGTTACCCATTTTAGTGTTTTATGAAATGTTTTATACCTATACATAAATTCACTGTACGAGAACTTCCCGTTATTGCCTTTATAAATAAATAGTTGTACCTGAATCGCAAGTTCAGAGCATTTATTTAACAACAATCTCTGCAAGTGTAAACACGATTAGTAACTAAACTTATGTTCGAGGTGGATCCATTTGGTTTTGGTGATGAACAAGGCGGGTCTCTAGATCTTACCATCAGCTCCTATATACTGCCATCTTGAGAAAGGTTACAACCAGGTCTAGCATGCTTGTCTGCAGTCTCGTTGAAGTCAAGGCTCGATTGTCCAGAGACCCAATATCCAGGGAACCCTTTATTTCTGGTTAAAATTTGGAATATAGGTTCTTTGCACCGGACAAAACATCACATATTTGTGGTAATGTAGAAAAAATAGCCTGCAATGCTGAGGATAAAAGAAAGACTTTCGAGCTTTAGCGGTGCAAATCGAAAGCCTTTCAGTGTGATGAAAAATAGTTGCCACTTTGTATTCAATGTGATTTCCGTGTAAACCACTGGAACCACTTTCGAACTGGACTCTCCCAAGGCAAATCTGTCCGTGTAAACGTGGGAACATCCAGTGGCAAGGTAGTTGTTAGTCAGCATTTATAATGCAGATGGCCATCAGTCACTAAGGTTTTATGTTGGATGACGCTGGTCAGAAGCAGATTCACTGGAATATAAGGAGCTCCCGAGGGATTTGATGAGAAGGTAAGGCCTATCCCTCACCTTAATTTATCAGCTGCTCCGGGATAACCAGGTCTATAGGGGTTTATTTTGAATATTAAGACCGACATCGGCAATTCGCTACGTTTTTCAAAACGTTTCGACCCTACAAAAATTCAATAATAACTAAATATGTAAATATCAAATATATAAAATATTTATGTTACAGTAGTTAATTAAATTGTACAACAATAAAACAAACTCTGTATTTACATTACCATGGTTTTCTAAAGACATTTTGAATCATATGTTTTCAGTTTGAAAATAAAAATATGAAGCTTAAAAACTTTTGGAGACTGTGTAAGTTCTATTTAACTTATTTAACCTAATTGTGCTTATGTCACTATATATTCGTGGCCTCTAGACGTTATGTCATTTACGAATAAACCACTGTTAGAGTCGATTTACACTTCAGATATACATAGATGTATGACGTCGTCATATAAACGGGCGTAGAAGAGTCTAACTAGAAACTTTTGTACTTAAATTGTAATGCAGTTAAATTTTATCTAGGTAAATATAGTGAAAATCTTTGCTCTCTGTTAAAAGCTAAATTTCGAGGTTTCCAACTTATTGCCGAATAAGTACATATTGTTATTTTTATCAAGACTAAGTAACTTATCGCATTGATCAATAACTATTAAAACTATATAAATGTACCATCAGTGTACTCTAGAGTTGGTTTGTTTATTGGCTTGCATTTATTTCAATTAGATAAAGTATATGAATCTATTTCAGTATGTTTTATTTACAAATTAAGACGTATATTTATGTATATTAATTGTTTATGTTAAGAGCACTGTTAGCGGAACCCCTTATTCTCTCACATTTTCTCTCTCTCTTTCCCCCTCCCTCCTATATAGACACATATATGTACACGAAGGTAATAGGCCATCTGGAATGGAAAGAACGGTTTGATATAACTGAATAAATACAAAAGATTTCACTAGAAAACCTTATTTTCTAGTTTTTTATAATGTAAACTTAGGTGTGTGAGCCATACTTCGGTATGAATAAGAAGTGGAGCATTCTCACTGCCCAATAACAAAAATAAACATGGTCATCTTAATAGTAGCTGAGTCCACAATACTCACTTATATAACTTATATATAAATATAACGCTTGTTTCCAGTCAGTGCCTGCCGGTCAGCCCCACAAGAGTAACAATACTGTCTTGTTGTTCTGTGTTATTCTGACACTAATATGTAGAGGGGGCCAAAAGCGAGATTTTTTGGAAGTAAAGCATCTATCCTAGTAAAAAATATTATCCGTTCAAAATTTAAAGAGCCTATATAAATAAATAAATCTTAACAAACATGTAAATATTATTAATTATATTAGTAGCATTTTTGCGAGCTAAAACCGTACAACAATCAAGAATAAACCTCACTTATATAGCAATGGTTACGTAAAGCCATTTTGCATTATATTTTGTTGGAATAAGAACAAAAAATATGAAACATAAAAACATTTGGAAACTTTGTGAGTATTTGTTAACTTAATTAAAGAAATGTTAACTTACAACAAACTACATTCCTATCCTACCGCATTTGTGTATCAAATACGAATACCCATGGTGGAAGTAAGGTTAGGTTATCTGTGATTGCCGGCACTTACAATTTCTAAAGACAGCCTAACTAGAGCCTCATGTAGGGCTATGTTTCTGGTAAATAGTAACTTTTGGATATCCCCACCTTATTACCGGAAATGTAGCTGGTGTTTTATTCAATAAAACTAAATAACGCAGTTTGGTATTTTGTTTCAGTTTTTAAAATAAGGTTGAAAAAGGTTTACTCTAGTTTTAGTTCAGTAATTGAAAGCATGTAAGCTATTTATCATCCATTAATAAAAGCCTTTGTATTGATGCACTTGGGCTATTTCCCTTTGTCTCCCTTCCCATGTAGAACCGTGTTTCCCTCCCTCACAATTGCCACTTACCACATTGCTTTCACCACTACTTCATACGTCTAGGTGGCGTATTTATATCCAAGATAAATCTATTCCTTTTTAATTACTTTGTTTAATCACTTTTCCAATTACCTTTTTACATTACCAGGTAATGTAAGTCTAGCCTAAAAGTATGTAAAAGTGTAATGTAAGGAAATATTTCAAACATTTAGTTTAGATTTTAATCCTAAAGTAAAAATTTCACAGATAATGCTCATGGAAACATAGATTCTAATTAGATGGCTTGGTATTTTTCTTAGAATATTTAAACGTATTTTGTATTTCCTTTAAATTTATTTTTTAGTAAATTTATGGTGAATTTAGAACACTTTTCTACCAATACAGATTTTATCAAGAAGATTAATTTGAAGCATAAAAGGTAATTAAATTTAAAACGCCATAATTATGTGACTTTTAGTGTTGTAGTCATGTTTCACGGCCATAGAAACTGCCTGTTTCTTATTTAGAAGACGTTTCTCCTATTTCTGCATTTACTTCATCATTCCTCTCCCATTCTGTACATTCTTTTTACTTCGTTATAATTGACGTTTCATTAACTCTTCCCACTAAAAATTTCTTCTACCAGTAGTTTCATATAGAATATAGTTTTTGTTTATAAATTGTTCCAGTTTTCAATTATTTCCGTAAAGCATTTATCATTTCCATCTAACCAAGTATTCTTCTCGCTACATACTTCTCGACAAACATTTCTATATGGCAGGTTTCTTTATACACGTTTCTATAAATACGTATTTTCTCTCATATTCTGGAAATAGTGTCTCTGGAAAACAAAAACACATTTTTTTACTATGAAATAGTCTTTCTCCTTCTGTGTTTCTAGTTTCTTCCTTATCTTTTTCCCTCTCTTCACACCTTCACTGTTTCTTTCTCACTCGTCAATCCGTCGCTTTCTCTCCTCTTTTTACTCTGTATTTCCGTCTCTGTCTTTCCCTTCAATGCTTCTTTCTGCTGCCCTGTCTCTCTCTCCCCCCTCCCACTCTCTCTCTCTCTCTCACACTTTCCCTTTATTTAATATCAGGGTTTAATTTTATCTTCATCATTAGGGTTTAGATGGCTCCTTTAAAAGCAAAATATTTGTGCAATATTGACTGCTCTGCGATATTTGTAGTGAAACAGCAGAATATAATTAAACAACACTTCCAATTCAATAAAAATGAAATAAATTAAGGGGAAATTTTGTTGTAAATAAAGAAATGTGCACAGGAAGGCAAATATTTAGTTTGATTAGTTGGAATACGTGAAGAGCATGTGGAGCTCTGCGTCAGGAAAGTGAAATAAGGACATTGTTGTGAGGACTTTAGCGTTGTATTGAAGGGATACAAGGGCTGGAGATGGCCAGATGCTTAACCGTAATTTTATCGTAAAGACAAAGGGGACAGGTGGAGGAATCTGTGAAGTCCAGTCTATGTAAGGATAGTTTTATAAGGCTTAATGAAGCTGGATAACGTAAAAGGAGACTTCCTTGAAAAGGTTTATAACCAGGTTAAGCGTGCTTGTCTACTTAATCCATTATAAAATAAATCTCTTTTCTGTGTAAAAGTTGGAATATGGTCTCCTTGCACCTTGCGACGGCATCTCCTTTTTGATGTAGTAGAGATGAAATAGACTGCAACGCTGAAGAAGAAAGAAAGACCAATTTAATTGCACCGGTGCTAGTTGAAAGCGTTTCTGAGGCATAAAAAATGGCTAAAAATTCGCCTTCAAAGTGGTAAACCTTTTGGGAACAAGACTTCGACGAAGGTTGTATGGAATCCAGTTCCGCTGGTAGATCCATCCATGTAAATGTGGGTCCATTCTAAGGGTCCAACTACTAAGGGTAGTTGTTAGCCAGTATTTCTATTGTAGTTGGCTTCAAGATACAGTGTAGTGTTCTGCTAGGGCAGAACCGGTTTCACAGGAATATCTAGCGTCTCCCGAGGGATATGAAGGCATCAAAAGGGCAGTCCCTCACCCTGATTGGATGAGACTTCTCCTACAGAACGAGAGCTTTCGGTTGTGACTTATTTTGAGTTTCAAGCCGGACATTGGCAGAGCGGTAGGTTTTCCCGAGGTTTCCGACCCAGCATGACCTTTCAAAAAATTTCCGTAATAACTAAATTATGATGTAATTGTAAAACTTACAAAAATATTTATATCACTCTACCCAAATTAAAACGTACAAAAATTAGGCATACATTACATTTACATTACCATGATTTACTGAAGACCTATTGAGTAATATTTTGTAAGGCTAACAGCAAAAATATAAAGCATAAAATCAATCAAATTAATTACCAGTATTTTAGTTATAACAAAATACATCCCAGACACCTAGACATTATATGACGGCAATCACAAATAAACCATTGGGAAAGTCAGGTTAGGCCTAAAAACCAATAGGTCTACATGATGGCGACATTTACTCGCGAGAAAGTCCGCATAACTAGATACCTTATGTAGGCCTAAGCTTTGGGGTAACGGTATGTTTCCAGGGTTTCCATCTTATTGATGGAAATTTAAATATCATTATACATAAAACACCATCGCAATATTAATTTCTTACAGCTAAATAAATGCCACAGCAAATTACTTAAGAATTAGTTGATGACGTGTATTTTGTACCATTAGCCAAAGTATTTTATTCGGTTCACTTTATTTAGTTCACGTAATTATATTTACAAATGGCAATTGGGGGGGGGGGTATAGATATACGTTTATTAGTTAGTATTTCTCTTGGTAATGTCAGCTTTAAAGCTTCTTGTTTCTGACAGTTTTGATGCTTCTTTGGATGTGAGAATAGAGGAACCTAATTACAGATAGAAATCATAATTTCCCTAATACGCAGCATCCTGAATCTTAATCACTTTGGTTTCTTAGGTTCTCTTGTCATTCACTTGAAGGGCGAATATAAAAGTGTAAATACAAAAGTAAATGCTTAAATAGGTTGTTTATTCTCTATATACGGCGAGTTTAAAATGGGTAAACGTTGGATATAATAAAAAAATTGTTATTAATTTTGTTTACTTTTTAGTCTTAAAATACATGATTTCAGAGATAATACTCTGCCCTTCATTATATGGCTTATCCATTGCTTTATGCTATATATACAAACACTCTACTTTTCGTTTTAAAAGCTATCCGGAATTCGGAGGATTTAAAATGGATTTTCTATATGATAGGAATTATTCTTCTAAAAATACCTCATATAAGTTGTAGTATTTAGTTTTTACATTTATATTTCAGTATCATTTCGTAATGTCTAGTTAAAAAATAAAATAATAATTTGTGACTATGTAAGTGTTAAGAATGGCACAACTGATATTGTATAGCTTGTAAAACTCTAGCTTTAATAAAAGGATTTCTTATATTGTTCCAGTCACGTGCTGATTTGGTACAAAGAAGAGGAAGGAAAGGGGAGGTAATTACTATTAAGTTGTTTTAACTTTACCTTGGAAAAAAGTAATTTAGTAGTTTTAATAAAATCCACTAATATAATTAAATAGTTTTACGGCTTGTTCCAAACTCGTATATTTCTTCAGTTTCCAATATTTGCTGGGTTTAAGCTAAATATTGGGATCCTTATCCCATGCATGTTCTTTTGATAGTATTCAAATATTATAGCATCAAATTAGCATCAGAATTTTGTCATTTCGTAGTTCATGTAAGTTAAGCCTCTAATTCTACTACTACCGTATTATATTTCAAGGAGAAAATACATGAAGTTTAATGAAACTATAGATCCAAAGTATTTAAGTTACTGTATAAATAATATGTTAATTAAAACATTGGTTTTAAACCATTAGCACACATCATGCCTTAAATAAGAAGCCTTCCTCAAGGTTTAATCTTGCGCCTCTTGTCACAGAGCTAACACTACAGCAAACCGGTACTGTAGCTGTTTGTTGTATTTAGTTATGTCCAGCATTTCTATATGACAAATATAAATAACTTAACATTTAAAATGAGTAGAAAGTAACTGTCAAAACGTCCCCTTCAAGTTCCTTACGTTTTTCAGTAATTTTAATTTATATTATTTTAAATTTTTTAAATATATATTAAGAGCCAAGTGCCGGCTCATAAAATTCGACCTGAATTTCTGTTTGTATATGATTCTACGCTCTACGAACATGACTTTAAAAACTATGAAAAATAAAAATATTAGCTATGATATAGAGAAAAATAATTTTTTAAAAATTCACCAACTTAGTACATAATTAATATTATTATATATATATATATATATATATATATATATATATATATATATATATATATATATATATCACGGTATGCATGTCTGCAAGCTTTAGTTTTACCTGACATTTTATTGTAGTATTTATATTGTTTATAAATATCGTATTATGTGACTAGATTTATTCAAATGTCTAACTTTATAGCAGTTTTCGATGAAGACATGCTGAGCTATTTGTCAAGAGCATACCCGAGAGTAAAGTCCGTTCCTATTCTCGAGGTGATACCTGAGAACAATGAAGAAGAAGAGGAAGCAGAAATAGTTTATAAAAAAGCTGCAATATTTTATACAAGCGATTCTGCACTATTTCCGCTTAAGATTGAAGTGCCTGCGTTCTACAGGACTCAGTCGTTTTGTAAGTAACTTTTTATTTGTTCTTTTTATAAATTGTTAATTCTATTCTTATTTACTTTATTTAAAGCTTATAACTGCTCACGCACAAATGCCAGTGTTCCAGTCAGCTACAAGTTCTAAGTCATACCGCCTCTCTCTCTCTTTCTCTCTCTCTCTCTCCATCTCTCTCTTCCTCTCTCTCTCTCTCTCTTTCTCTCTCTCTTTCTCTCTCTCTCTCTCTCTCTCTCTCTCTCTTTCTCTGTGGGAAATGAGGAAATTTTACACGATATCATATAGGTTAGGAAAAATGTTTGTATTCTACAGGACTCAGTCGTTTTGTAAGTAACTTTTTATTTGTTCTTTTTATAAATTGTTAATTCTATTCTTATTTACTTTATTTAAAGCTTATAACTGCTCACGCACAAATGCCAGTGTTCCAGTCAGCTACAAGTTCTAAATCATACCGCCTCTCTCTCTCTTTCTCTCTCTCTCTCTCTCCATCTCTCTCTTCCTCTCTCTCTCTCTCTTTCTCTCTCTCTTTCCCTCTCTCTCTCTCTCTCTCTCTCTCTCTTTCTCTGGGGGAAATGAGGAAATTTTACACGATATCATATAGGTTAGGAAAAATGTTTGTAATCTACAGGACTCAGTCGCTTTGTAAGTGACTTTTTACTTGTTCCTTTCGTTTTATATAAAATGGAAATTTTATTCTTAGTTACTTTATTTCAAGCCTATATCTGCTCGCGCACAAATGCAAGTGTTCAAGTCAGCAACAATTTCTATATTATATCCCCTTTCTCTATCTCTCTCTCCTTCTCTCTGTCCGTCCGTCTGTCTCTCTTTCTTTCTCGCTCTCTCTCTCTCTCTCTCTCTCTCTCTCTATATATATATATATATATATATATATATATATATATATATATATATATATATAAATTTGAAGAGGATGAAACCCGTATGGATACTATCCAAAGGAAACACGAGTTAGTCAAACTCCAGGACTAGGGGTTGGGGGGACGACAGGGTATTTTTGGAACAAGTTCTAAATTAAAATGATAAAAAGTAAACTTCCTAAATAAAAGTAGTAAGTGATATTAAGTAAGGAAGATAATCTAGTAGTCACAGGTGTTAGTAAGGGGAAATAACGTTTACGTACTGTATAGAAGCATTTCGAGAATAGGAGAGGGAATAAAATAAGAGAAATATTAGTAAGTGGCTGGGCGATCAAGTAAAGTGAAACAAGAAACCAAGTTCAAAGCCAACCCTTTAAATTAAAATAATTAGGTTTTATAAACTTTTCATTAATTTCTTTAGGAAAAAATGAATTTCAAATATAAACTTTATCAAACCTAGTGCAGTAACCTATACACGCCTTAAGATAATTAAGTGCAATTTTATAAGCCTTTTTTAGTATAGATAATAGTTTTGAAGCATATCGACATATTAGAGCTTGACAAGTTAATTTATGTATAACTACCGGCAAATGTTACAACTTTGAACTTAAAATTAAAGTAAATCTGTCATGTTAAAAAACAATTGGCTGTGCATTAATTTGTTTCCTTTAGAGTCACATATCCTGTAGTAGCCTACATCTTAAGTAAACTTCAATACTCAAGTAAGCATTTCTATACAACTTCTAATAGACATTGCATAGGAAATGTTATTGTAAATCATTTTATTTTTATTTTCAGACCTAAATATCATGGAGGTCATCGTTATTTACCACACACTCTGCATACTCCGAAGTCTCATTTGTAGGGTCCGTAGTACACTCTACAGCATCATTGGTATTAAATAAACAATAATTAGAAATCTCAGGCTCACCTTTCATGTCAGGAACCATGTCACCCACAACCACAAATATCCTGTAGTAGCCTACATCTTAAGTAAACTACAATACTCATGTAAGCATTTCCATACAACCTCCAATAGACATTGCATAGGAAAGTTTAATGTAAATCATTTTATTTTTATTTACAGACCCAAATATCCATTTATCTATTTCGTTACCATCTATGTTTCTGAATATCTACCTAATTTTATCTATTTATCATTTTCACTACACTAAATGTTTATAAATTATATTGTATTTTTTCAGAAGCGACATTTCGGCTTCGTGGTTTGGAACGACGACTGGTGGAGGTGAGCAATCATTTTACTTTGAACTAAATAAGTTTAGGAACTCAGCAAGCTCTCTCAGCTTGTATGGGAGCACACCAAGCCGGAGACTCTATATCTTGCCGTATACGCTTATAGACTAGCCTTCAGTAGCTCCTAGTTGTTTAGTATGTACTCTTGCGACTTATCTGTGACGCAATTATAACCTGAGGGATATTGCCACAGGCGAACGAAATATATCTGATCTTAGCACAGTAGTAAACACTATATTAGAAACAATATAGAAGGAAAGGTATTTAAAGTCATTGCTACTGGGGTTAACAAAGATTGATTTTAATTTAGTTATTTTTTAAATTTAGTATTACAATTACTATATATATATATATATATATATATATATATATCGCAATATCTATTCTTGTGTATTAATAAAGAACTAAGTCAAAATACAAATACAAGAATTATAATTGAATTTACAATTCAAAGCTTTTCGTTGGCTAACAGTACCAACATCATCAGGAATACTAAACAATTAAAATTAACATATGTGCAAATTAGATGAAATAAATAGCTATGCTAAATCAATTACAATGTTGTTGAATTTTTTTTTTATTTTTCTGCTTTAACATTACAAACACTGAATATATTATCATATTTTGATTTTACTTGTATTTCTTCATTTATCAATTCATTTTTAGTATTATATTTATGTATTTCTAAAGCTTCATAAATATCCATTATCAGACCTTTGTTAGTTTCTTTTACAAGTATCATATTATCTATATTAGGACAAATGTGATTATTAATAATACAATGACTAGCAAATTTTGATTTATAAATTTCTGGCTTTTTATATGCATTAAAATTCTCTTTATATGGATCTTTAAGTTTTTGCTTAGTTTGTCCTATATACAATTTATTACAATAATTACATTCTAATTTATATACACCGTTTTTTAATGCATATTAATAATAATTTTATTACTCATTATATTTAATAATTTATTATTATTATTATATGCGAATTTTATGTTGCTACCTTTAAACAATTTTGTGATATTTTCTATTTCATTACCAAAAAATGTAATTGAAGTCCATATGACATTTTCATCATTATTTTTTGTAAATTAGATTATTTCTTTAAAATATTAAAATTAAGTTTATCAACAGTTTTCTTTTTATAGCCATTCTCAATTGCAATTTAATTGATAATGTTTTTCTCTCTTATTTTGTTTTCATTATTCATAGGTATTTTATGTAATCTATATAGTAAATTGTATAATGCAGACATTTTTTTATTATACGGATGTTTAGATTTATTAGGTATAATTTGGATAGTTTGTGTCGGTTTACGATATATGTTAAATTCAAATTCATTATTATGCCTTATAATTGTTAAATCTAGGAAGTTGATCTTATTATTTTTCTCCATTTCATAAGTAAAATTAATATTTTTCTTTATCACATTTATTTTAACTAAAATAGTTATTACGTTTATACCATTATTATTAGATACATATAAACCATCATCTACATATCTAAACCAATAACCGTTTTTATAAAATGTCTGTATAATTTTATTTATTTTATCATCTATATATTGTAAAAATAATGCAGATATTTTATTCGATAAGGGAGAACCCATGGCAAGACCATCTTCCTGTTTGTAAATTTTATTATTATATGAAAAATAATTTTGATTTAATATTATTTTTAATGTATTTATAATTTCTAATATTAATTTTCTATCTTTTTCATTATGCTCTAATCTATATTTTATAATATTGAGAGTCTCTTTTATAGGAATATTTGTGTACATATTTTTTATATCTAATGATAATAATTTGGTTTTATTATCAATGTTAATTTTTTTTAATTTTTCAATAAGATTAATAGAATTACTTATTGTATGATTATTATTTAGTTTCATTTTTTCTTTAAGAATAGATGTTATGATTTTAGATATTTCATAAGAAGGGGCATCTATGAAATTTACTAATGGTCTAATTGATTTCTCAATTTTGTGTAATTTAATAAGACCATTCATTGTTGGAATTTTTGGATTATCGTTCATATAATTACTAATATTATTTTTATTAAATAATTTATAAGAATATTTTGTTAATTTTTTTATTTCATTTTGGTATTTCTTTGTAGGATCCTTATATATTTCAGTAAATTGATTTTCATATGTATATTTTTCTGTTTTATTTATGTGTTCGTTCTTATCAATAATTACAATAGCATTACTTTTATCAGCCTTTACTGTAAATAGATTGTTATTTTGTAGTTTATCTTTTAAATCTTCAACTCCTAAATATGTTTGTCTATGGGGTTTATTAATTTTATTAGTTTTAATTAAATTTTATTTCATGAACAAAATTTTAAACAATATTGTAATTGATTTACCATAGCTATTTATTTCATATAATTTGCACATATGTTAATTTTAAATGTTTAATATTCCTGATGATGTACTGTTAGCCAACGAAAAGTTTTGAATTGTAAATTCAATTATATTTCTTGTATTTGTATTTTGACTTAGTTCTATATATATATATATATATATATATATATATATATATATCAGAATCACAATATTAGGTGGCGAAATAGAAATCGAATATCCTTGCAAATTTTCATTTCCTTCTCTATACAGTGTATGGTGATGGACTATAATATTTGTTTGGTTACTGTTTATTCGATTCCTTTTTTTTAGTTTCTTATTTATGAAGCTAATGGTGGTCTTTTAATTTTCATTCTATCCATTTCTTGTAATGCTCCATTATTGCAAGGAATCTTTCTCCTGTAATTGCATATACATCCTATGTATTGAATTTGTAGCTATGGGAATGTTACCTCAAAGCCTAAGTGCTTGATTTCAAACACGTAGTCATTCAGTTTAAACGCGTTCAAGACATCAACTTTTACAAATTTAATAAATAAAAAAATATTTGAAAAAACTGTATTACCATCAATTGCCATCCACTAAGAGTTGAAAAAAATTATTTCATTGGTTGAGTAAAAAAGTATTTTTATTAAAAAGACAGTCTTCATCATGGGCGAGTGTCTCTGATGAATTAATCTATACTAATTAGTTCAGTGAATAGTCTAAGCTATAACTAATCCGTCTAAACTGGTGTAAGTATAGTGTTAGTAAATTGTTATAATTTTAACCGTATTCTTGAAGTGTACATGTTATATTAGCTATACTCACTGGCGATGGCTTTGTCATCTTAAATCACTGCCGTCATCAAACGTGGGGGAGGAGCCTGAGGTTGTTTTGTTACAAAATACGACTACTGTGATATTTTACAGTAGGACAAGTTTTATGTGGTTTTACTTGAAGTAATATATTTTAGGCATGTCTTCCGGTCCAATTATATCGTATAAGAGGGACTTTTATTGTATTTAGTTACTACAATTTTCTCCCTGCAGTACTACGCAATGATGGCAACAGCTGATTAGAGCATAGTGTACTATTTGGCATTAACAAGAACATATTATGGTAGTGTGTTATTTTATATTGTACGCGAGAACAGGGTTGTAAAGAGTTACCAAGAGGAAGATTCTGTTTCTTGGAACATTTTAGGATGACAATCAGGAGCGTAGCCAGGGCAATGGTTTGGAGGGAGGCACAACCCGAAGGGTCAGGTGGCGGAACTCCCATGAGGAAATTTATATATAGTGATATATATAGTGTAAAATATAGTGATATTTTGGCACCTAAAATTACAGAATTGTTGGGTCGTCGGGAAGCTGTTTTGCTAAAACTTGCGCTGTTTTATAGGTTAATGTTGTTTGCTAATATCGCTCCTGATGACAATTACTTGTTACAGCCTAATCACAATGAATATAAAAGGTTTAGCTTTTTGCATACACTTTAAAAACAAATACCTCTATACTAGCATTCAAAACAATTACATAGATGTGCATGAAAAAGCTGTTGATCCTCTTTTAAATTTATTTTTAATATTTATTTTCTATTCACAGATTGCTGAGATGAATGTCTACCCGCTTACATGTTCTTTGTCTCGACCTATCTTCGAAATTACCTCTTTCGACACAACCTTTTCTAAATCTCTTGAAGAACAGGTTCATTTCAGGTGAGCAACGAACAAAATTACTTAGTAAAGTAAAACAAAACATAAAATTGTATGTTGGTTAATTACAAATTACTTTTTGTTTTGATTTCTAAATCAATATACATTATTTTGTAAATTATTTTATGCTACGTAAAATGTTAGTTATTATCAGTTTTGGACAGCGAAAGTGAATTTTATCCGTTGTATTACGTGAATAAGTGGGGCTGATGTTTTAATTTATACGCTTTACTTTTCTTATTTGAAGTAGGAAGTGTCTTTTCTTAATTGAAGTAAATCCATCGTTCTTCAACAAATGAAGGTTGTCCGATGTTTTCACATAGTCCCTAAACATTGCCCATTACTGTCAATGTTATAAGAATTTGATCAAGAAAATGTTTATTCTTGAAGTTCCTGAGAACGTTTTAGTTTCCACTGATGATACAGGCAAATTAAAAACTAATTTCAGTAATGTCAATGATTTATTGATTGTTTTCAGTAATATTATTAATCACAATAAAATCTAATAAATTACCAAAGTCTGGAGTCTTGCGCCGAATAAAGAAAAACGTTTTCTTGGTTAAGATTTACTTTATTAATACAATTATACCCTGAAAATGTTTCCTAATTATTTCTTCAGGAAGTTCTGGTACATACTTCACAACGTGTCGGTTAGGGTTTGATGCCTAAAGGTGTCTTAAGGGAGTAAAGCTAGTTCTAAGCTTGCACATTATTACGTCACATACGCCCTTAAACTATGGTAATCCTTCACTTCTTATTCACAAAAATTGTCAGTGTTTAATTTGCCTTGCATTTATATATTTTCTCTATTTAGGCAAAAAGGCAAATACTCAAGTATATGAAATTCATTTTGTGGAAATGATTATAAAACGGAAATTTGGAATATAAAGCATTGACTAGGGGCATGTAGGGGCAAATGTTCCTATTCATATTTATACAAATTTTCAACTTTTGTATAATTTTATTTTTATACAAATTAATTGTAATATCATTCAAGTTTTTCATAACAAAATTCCCTTATAAACAATATTTTTTGTAAATGAGTTTTGTAAAATGATTGATTACAAATCATACTCAGCTGTTTTTCATTGCAATGTATTTCGCATAGATAATTTCATAACTTTAGGTTCTTCAAAACCTTATAAATATTGTAAATTGTGAAAACCTAAACTTTCTCCGCTCCTTCGCGTCACTATCTTAAATTTGTGCCATCTCCTAGCTTTGTACGACCCTCCAAGCTCCCACAATCTTCCTCTCAAATCTTCCTCTTTAACTTCTGAATTTGTATATGAAGATGTTTATACTCGTGCATCATTGTTGGACGGTAAATTCTACACTCTACAGCTCGCGGCGTGGAGACAAAATATAAAAATATGACACTTGTTTTGTATTTCTTGCCATCGTCTACGATTGCTCTAGACACTTTTTACTACAAATTAATTAAGGCGTATTTAGACTCTTCTTCCCTGAACTTTCTTATTCGAAGATATTGTTATGATAACTCTATATAATGTTTTATAATACCATCGCATCGTTTCTGTGGGAACACTCATAAACTCTTATCAACTATATGCATTTAGAGGAATTTTTATAGATAAGCGTTTACATTGGAAATAAAAATCGGTCTCTACAATGACGGAGACCCCGGTCAATAAATAAATAATTAAACTTAAATTGTACATCACACGCATAATAATTGAAGTTATATCAAGTCATTTTAGGTGTGCCTACCCACTCACTTTGAGGTGGAAAATGTCCTTACATATGAATGTTATATTTGACGCCATTATTAAAAAAAAGTGCTTTATTTTTATTTAAGGTACAGAATGCAAAACTATATATTTTTCTATAGAAAATAATTTGTACTTAAAGTTTGAAATAGTGGCGTGCTCGTAAAATTTATCAAGTGTGAGGCATTTTAATTCCATAAAATTTAGATTAAATAAAATGAACAAATAATTTTAGAATAAATAATTTATATAAGTTAAACGAAACGAAGTTACAATTAAATTGTTTATTCTGATTTAGCTGAAACCAGAGTCATCGAAATTTTTCTTGCTTTGCCGCCGGCATAGGATCGGCACCCTTTCTGCCTTATCATCAAAATTTATGAGATTTAACCAACCGGTGTCCGTGCACCGCACACGTACATCCCGGGGAACGGAGCTACGCCGTTTGCAAAATGGGTTAGAGGCAAACAATAACGCGAGATTTTAAACAAACTTGAGTACAACAGAACTGATGTTACTGAAGTTTAACAGCATTCAAAGACTAACCTGCCATAAATTCTTACGTGATGTAAGACATTGACAGAAAGATTTCCTCCCGGGATGTGCGGAAAAAGACGGACGAAGCAACGGTGAAACAAAATTTTAGTAAATAAAAGTAGAGCCGACCAGTAAAAACGGGCCGACCAGGCAGAAAAATCTAGTAAAACATCAAACCAGAACTTCAAAGTTACAGCAAAAATTTCAATCAAAATAAATGAAGCAGAGCCTTAAAATGCAAAAAGAATCGCCAGTAGAACACGTCGACATTTTAGTTACACGGAATATAACTTTCAGACATTTTGTATATTGCCGTGTTGACTTTTTTATCTAATCCATTATTCTTAGTATATATATATATATAAATTTACATTTAAAAATATAAAACTTTCAACTTTATAAAAACAGGATTTAACTACAAATATCATGCCCTATCCAAATACCTAATAACTAGAATGTGTAAAGAAAACCATTCTAAAGAAGGGACAATTTTGTTAATTTGGAAGAGAAGTAGAATACAAACAGTGAAAGGAAGTGAAAATACAGCTAGGTAGACCATTGGCATTGGAAAATACCAGCAAGAATATATCGTATGATAAGTCACCCCATATCTTGAAAATTTTGTGATTGGAGGAAGTCTCAGCAGCAGAGGAGGGGTAGCCAGAGAGGGAAGCCGAAGACAACGAAGGCAGTTTTAGCGTGTTATGATTACGTAACCCGGACAGTCGTTTCTAACTCTGCTTTTTAAATTAAAGTATAGAAGGATCATTAGGTCTGTGTTCGTTTGTAGGGGTAGCCTAATATGTGAGTTTCCCAACCCTTTCAGGGATTTTACACTCTAAATGTTGTATTTTTAACAGAACTTGTGTTGTGTTTTTTAAGTATTGCAATACTTAGTTGGTAAAAAGTTGGTAAAAAGAAAGGGGAGTGAAATTTGTATTTCAGATGTAGAAGCAGAACAGTGACTAATTTTCAAGTCACCAAGATTAAATTTTAATTTTTTAAATTTTCGAGTCAAGAAATTCTAAAGAAATCCAAATTCTAAAACTTAAGCCTGAAGTCGGAAATTAATTGACATATAAAAAAAGCATAAAGATAGTAAAATTTATAACTTGTAAAAAATTCGAACTTTTGAATTTTAAAAACTAAATTTGCGGTAACTGGTAATACAGTGAAAACAGAATTGAGGCAGAAGAGTGATAACCAACTCAAAATAATACAGAGGGAGGACTCATTCGGATCAAAAAATATATCGGCCAAAATAAACTTGGGAAGTCCAAACTAATAACTAGACTTACAAGGATGCTGGAACCTGCAGGAGTTAAAAAAGGTTAGATCTTTCTTATTTCTTTCCAATAAGTATAAAGTTTATTTATTTTAGGTTAGAATGGAAAATAAACTAATTTCTTTTGACGTCAGTTTTCATGAAAATATGTTTTTGAGTATAGTGGATTTATCTTGTTAGAAGGAATAAACCCTGAGACAAATGGGACACCATACTGGTTTACGACATAAAACCAAGGTGGCGGAATTAAACTTGTCAGATGTAAATAAACCTTAAGAAATAGAGGAAAAATGTGAAATACTCACTTCAACCTTAAATAAAGATAATTTTAAATGAGTATACTAATTAAAACAAGTAAAAATGTTTGTAAAACGTTGCAAAATAAGAAGTAAATAAATAAAGGGTTTTTTACAAAATTGTCAGGAATACAAGAGGAACCTTAACATGTATAATTGTGCTACTTCTAGGGAACTAAACTGATGAAAATTTGTTTATATAAAATAATTATGATGTCTAAATTATTATGATTTAGAAATAAATGTGGTTATAGAAAATTTGTATCTAATTACGTTCTTGTAATTTAAAAATGAAATGGTTAGTTGTTTGATCGGAATTAGGGCAGTTGTTAAATCAGTTGTAAATCCAATGTATTCAAAGCCAGGTATAAATAAACAAAATTAAGGGTCATGCAGAAATGTCAGGCAACATAAATGAATTGTTTGAAATAGTTTATATGTACTTTAAACAAGGGTTTGAAATTAATTATATTCATGTTTAACGTAATCTGTTTTGAAAAATAAATTCACGGTAAAGAAAGAAGAAACTTTAAAAATAGGACAAAATTAAAAATAATTTTGACCGAACCTTTTGTTTAGTATCCAGGGCCCATAAATATTATTTTAGAAGGAAATATCATTAAGGGTTTATCCTTAGATAGGAAATAGGGTTAATCATCCTTAAAGTAATAACCATATCAAACTAAATTGAATGTTATTTTAAAATCATAGAAATAAGTTATTGTTTTGGCAACATACAAAGAATGAATAACAAGATTTTCAGGTTAGTTGTTTGATTACAAATGTGAAAATTTCTGATATAAATATGATATATAAATATTTGTAAAATTGTTATATAATCTTGATTTATTAAATATGTGTGATTCTCCAATATAATTTCGATTTCATTCGAAATGTTATGTTTGGTTTTCTGGGTGAAATTATGTGTTTCCAGTTATTTCATGTGGAATTATGAATGTACTGCTACGAATTAACTATGGTAAATTAGATAAAAGACTCATTAAAAGATAAAAATTTCATTACAACTTTGTGGTTTTGTAGAAAAAAAAGATAAATAAATTTACAAAATTATGAAAGAATTTTAAAATTTTTTATTTGTACAATTTCCACAAGATCCAGGAACCACTGGACGTGAGTGACCTGGCTCCTGTTGATGACATTGTCAATACATTTACAAAAGATGTTGATTGCTGCCGGAAAGGCAATTCCGAAAACCTCGTCCAAACCACGACGACCACCTGTTCCGTGGTGGAATTATGAATCCTTCGCGTACGAAGAAAAGCTTTGAACAAGTTCACAAGTCATCCAACGAGTGAAAAGCTGGAGAAATATAAAATCTTTCCAGAGAAAGAACGAAGAATATTTAGGCAATGTAAACGAGAATAATGGTCACAGTACGTTGCCACTTGTATAAGAACAACAGCTCCATCTACATGGAAGAAATTACGATACTTCCTTTCGTGGCACTTCCTTTCCGATGCCATTAATTTCACACAAGGTAACCGGATCGACTTTTGACCACGGATTGTGAGGATATTGCCAATGTGCTGACGTTATCGGCCTCAAAATATTCTTCATCTTCTGCATACAAAGATGCTTTCCAGGTTTACAAGCGTAAACAGGAAGCCCTACCTTTCACTGTTGGATTGTCTGGAGGTCTTGTTTGAATATCTGCTTCTCTGTTGACGAACTAGCGTCAGCTCTCTCGTCAACGAAAGATTCAGCTCCAGGTCTGGATTATATTGTACACTTCAAGATTAATCATCTTCCCCCATCGACAAAACAAGCTCTCCTTCGAATATACAACAGTATATTCAAAGAGCACGATTTTCCCGATGCACGGTTAGAAGCGACAATAATTCCTCTTTTAAAACAAGGAAAAGACAAAAGTAATCCCAGCAGTTACAAACATATCTCTCTCTGACCTGCTGCTTATGCAAACTACTGGAGAAGATGGTCAACCGATGTTTTGTCTGGTACCTAGAAACAAAAAAACTTGTGTGTGTGTGTGTGTGTGTGTGTGTGTGTGTGTGTGTGTGTGTGTATGTGTGCGTGTGTGTGTGTGTGTGTGTGTGTGTGTGTGTGTGTGTGTGTGTGTGTGTGTGTGTGTGTGTGTGTGTGTCTGTCTGTCTGTCTATGTCTGTGTTGAGTGAGTATGGGTATGTGTGTGTGTGTTAAATCGAAGTGTTGAGCTGAGCCGATATCCCTTCTTGCAAAAGTGGATCATCCCTGCTTGGCCTCACTTACAACAGAGATAATAAAATGTTCACACTTAGAGACTGCAATACAATTTAAAGAGACGACTTCACGGACCTTGAGATTGCACAGTATTGATAGTTCTTTAGTGTGTGCAAATAAATTTGTCAGTTTAAAAAGGTTTAACAATTTGTAAACGAATAACAAGACGGTAGAGTATGAGCTTTATGACAAATCAGTAAATAATAATGGAACTAACGCTTTGTGCTGTTCCTCACCATACTATAGCAAAAGTACTTTTATAGCACAATAGTTTTCTCTATTGAGACTGCCTTACTGCTAAGAACGTGTGTATTGTACACTTGTGACGCGTTATTGTGGTAATATATATTTTACCAACGAGTATTTCAGTAAATTTTATCAAACTACATCTTGTGAGATTTTGTAATCTTTTCAGCTTATTTTCAACCTCTCATATATCATTGATAATTGTAAGGTCAGTGATGCCATGGCTCGTGCGTTTAGGGTCGTCGGTTTCTTATCTATTTTTTTTTATAAGCTTTTTTATTCGTTCCTATTTTTTTATAATGCTGCGGTTTTAAAAATCTAAATTGTTTTCACGTGTTCATTGTAAAGTGTACCATTCCGCACACACATAGACATTCTCTCTGTAGAGCTTTATTAAATAAATTCTTAAAGTATAATAATTTCCATTGCGCTGGATAAAGATGCAGCCTCTTCAGCAACTCTTCAGTGAAATGAAAACAAATCAATCTAATATAAAAAAGTTTTTTAAAGTAGAACAAAGGCTCTAGTTGTCGTCAGCATCACTAAATATAAGAGACCGTTCTTTTTCGAGTCTTTTCCGCTTTCAGACGAAGATGTTTCTGAGTAAATCTTTCTTGTTCTCAACTTCTTTTAGTACGTAGTATTTTCTTAACGAGTAAATTTTGACGTCTACCATCTCACACATACATACTCTCTGTACAGATCTATTAAACAAGTTCTCAAAGTCAAATAATTGCCTCCGCGTTTGATAACAAACATTTGTTGTTGGTGGCTCCAAGAGGAATAGAGTACTGTGCACTACGTGATAGGAAGTACAAACAGTAAGTAGATAGTGATTGTCCTAGCCGTTACATTTTGGTTGAATGTTGCCAAGATACAACTCTGGCTGCAACTGTAAATACTACGTAAGCTTTAGAAAATATTAAACAACATGAACAACTCTATGGTAAAAGTGTCAGTCCGCTCTGGGTGAAGCTGAAACAAAGCTCCCAGGGCAAGACATGGTAAAACACAGCTTTTCCTCTTATTCGTGAGTTTGTAGTTCCTGTAAAACGATGGAACAAAGCAGTTTTGCGTATCACGTAGATTAATAGTTTAAATTTAACGTAGAACGACGAGGTGATAACGGATTTTCAAAATTTTGTACTTAAGTTAGTTGCATTATTTTCGATGAAATTAGTTTCTAAATTTCGATAAAAAATCGGATTATCTGTTACAAACGTAGATTGTAGCAATATTTAACGTAGAATGAAGTGGTGCCTATGGTTTTTCAAAATTGTGAACAGTTAGTTACATTTTATCTAAGTAATATATTGTTTTTTCACATTATTCTAAGCTCTGATTGGAAACCCCTGAAACAATCCAGCCCTCGTGGCAGCCAGCCTCTAGCAAGCTACCTACGTGTGATTGCGTTGCGGTTAGTATCCCTACAGCGAGTAAAGGAAACGGGATTGATTCAACATGTACCAAGCTTATGAGGTCTTTCCATGGAGAATCAGGAGATAGTGAAATGAAACAATACGGCGAGTGTCAGGCTAAGAGCGTGATGCATAAACCTGATAAAAAAGAAAACCTGCTGGAAAGATACCGCAACAGATCATGCAAAAAACTCTGGAGTTTTAAATCACCTTATGCTATGAGATAAGGAGGGTATTACCTTACAAATACGTTGTTAGTGAGACTATTGCAGGAATAAATGCACCTCTTGTTCTGCTGCCTACTCGAAACTGAAAAGGCATGCAATCACAATAGTACTTCCATGGGGGCACTATATATATTTAGTTATTTAATCTTTGCATTATGTTTAACGGTGTAAGCTTAGGTTAGGTTAGGTTAGGTAGGTTTAGGATAGGTTAGGTTGTGTTAAGCTAGGTTAGGTTAGGTTAGGTCCGTAGGGACAGCAGCCGTCTGTGTGTGTCGTGGGTGGTGTCATATATACCAAGTGTGGATGTTGTATGTGCGTGTGCCCGTTTGTAGAGACTTGTTGCTAAGTGTCGGAGATGTTTTTTGATGGAAAGCACTTCTAACTCAGCGTGAAGCAGTGTTATTCTTGTACCTCTAGGTTCCTTCGTGATTATTCGCAAAACCTTGTTTTGGAATAGCTAGAACCTGCGTATGCGTGAGTTGCCTGCGTGGCTCCAGACGGGTGATGCTTAAGGGATTATGCTGCGCAACATAGATACGTATATAGTAGTGGCCGCCCGTAGTGAAAGTGGGCTTGTTATGTTAAGCATAGGATATAGTTGTGTTAAAGTAATTGTTGCTTTCTTTAACGTTTTGGTAATGTGAGGATCCTAAGTCAGCCCCCTTTTGAGTATGCCTCCAAGATATTTGACCAGGTTCCCCCCGTGAAAGTCCTCCCCTAACAGTTGTAGTGGTGTGTTGAGTTTTTGTGCCCTACGTTTGGAGAGAAGCAGAGCCTAGCACTTGCCCACGTTCACCCTGACTCTCCAGTAGCTCAACCATGCTTCCAGTACTGGGAAAAGTGTTCATGAAAATTTGAGTGTATTAAATGTGATTGCCATGACTGAGCGGATATCGGTTACTGCAAATATGGTTACTTGTATGTTCAGTATTGTCGGTATGTCTTTGATGTAGATGTTGAAAAATACGATCTCAATAATTGAGCCCGTATAGTCCGTAGTGTTTATTGAGCTTGATCTACATCAACCCGAAACTTACGGTTGGACAGGTATGAGGTAACTAGGTGTATAAGCCCGTCTTAAAAGCCATACTGTCATAGTTTCACTAAGAGCCCGTTGTGCAAGACCCACTCAAAGGCCTTTTCAATGTCCCGGAAGACTACCACAGTCGAGCAGTAATTGTTGAAATCCTTGCTTGCATGCTCATCAGCTGATGCGTAGCCGAGTGTTCTGTCCCAAAGCCAAATTGCTCTGGCCTCAGTATGTTGTGTGTGTAGATATGCATGTTGATATGTTTAAGCAGGATTTTTTCAAATACCTTGCCCATCGTATTCAACACGCTTATTGGTCTGTATGAGTCAGGTTTGCTGTGGTATTTTCCCGGTTTGGGGGAGACCAAAATCTTGGCCTCCTTACAAGCGTCCGGGAAGTGTTGTGTCCGGAGTATAGCATTGTAGATGATTTCTGGAGTTTGTTTGTGAGATATCCTACTTTATTTTTGTGATAGTAGTGTCAGTGTTTGGTTAATGTAGAAGACAAACTGTGCTGTTTCTAAATCTTCTTCAGCTGTAACGGTTGCATCAGCTGTTTGGTCGTATGGTTTTAACGTGCTCTCAGGCAGTCTATGTCTATGTCTAGTGGTGTGTCGACACAGTGGATTGCTGTCCAGCTGGGGCTGGAATAACTCCTAGTCAGCCAGTCTGTAGTCCAGCACCTTCCTTAGCTCTCTGAGAACAGGGCTTCCAGAAACCGAAATTATCACGAGGTATGATCTGAATTCAGATCTCTATTGACGTGAAGTTGGGGTGACAATAGCAAACCTTTCGCAATAGCTGTATGCAAAATGTTTTCGTGTGGTAAGTGCTGTGGTATGTTGGTTCAGGAGGGGCCAGAAGTATAGCTGTTGTGTTTTGTAAGAAGGTTCGGAGTTTCCGGCCTCCTGTGTTTGTAGACTTACAGCCCCAGCATGTGTGTTTAGAACTCAGGTCCTTTAGAATTTAAGCGATTATTACCCTACAGGAGGTTTGTAGACGTACTTCTAAATCGCAAGTGTAATCATCAGAAGCCGGGGGTTTGTAAGTTGATACAAGTGTTGTTGTGCTGCCGTTGAACTCAAGCCTAATAGCTGTTGCTTCAATGCATGTGATTATGGGCAGTAACAATTCAAAATGTTTGATGCGTTTATCTAATACTATAGCTGTACCGACGCGGCTTCTAGTTTTCCTGTCAATGCCGTAAACTTAAAAGATTTATCTTAAGTGTTTAGGTGTTTCTGTAATAAGCGCTAGTTTATAGTCGGTTCTTTGCATATAGCGAAGAAGCTCTAGTTCTTTATATTTTACGGCGTTGGCATTCCATATCAAGACCGGTATTCTATCCATGGTTGACAGAAGAGACTTTCTGGATGAAGGAAGTCATGCATTCTGAGTGGTTTTGGGGGGTGAAGACGAGGTCTTAATAATGCAAAGGCCCAGTCCGCCCGTTTAGGCTCCCAGGTCAGGCCAGAGTTAAAAACTCTTAGGAGCGGTTCAAATGTTTCTTTCGCCCAGTATATAGAAGCGGGTGAGGTAGATGTGGTCAGTGATGGGTGAGTGGGTGGTGCAGGAGCCACTTGAGGCTACGGTTGGGTTTAGGGGGGGCGTCCTGGCCTTAGAAGGTTTGGAGTTGCCGGCCTCCTGTGTTTATAGACTTACATCTCCAGCATAAGTGTTTAGAATTCACGTCTCCGGCGATTATTACCCTACTGGATGAAGGGTAATATATATTACATCGTATCGTCAGGTGCTGCTGTCAAGCGGATTTATACTAAACTATTACAGACATGAATGCATTATGCAGCACAAATAAGAAATTAATAGTTTTTATATAACACTAATATTACTCTTTTCTCCTCCATATGGTATAAGAAAAAGATTGTAGTGTTGAATATTTGGAGACATTTGACTAAAAGTGCCTATAGAACAAAATCTATATCAGGACCGGTTTAGGAATTATACTCGTTTAAAGTCATTAAAACGCAGCCTGATTTTACATTTCCTGGTGTCCACGATACAAGGATTTCTTAACTACACTGTTGTGGTACGAGGACAAATACTCCAACGGCCGGTCAGTGCTGTCAACTAATAAACATAGAATTGGTCGCCATTGTGCCAACTTACCGTGTGACAACTAGCCCAGGTCTCCCCTACCTTTAGGTTCTGCCACAATAATAAGGCATTATGGTTACAAAATCAGACAAGGGTGAGTTCCCATCGTTATTTATAAAGTCAGGCATATTGCGGACATTGAGGGGGTATATGTTATACTTGCCTTGTTCTATAAAAGACTTTTTATAATGAAAAAAACTATATAATTGGGCTAATTGCAAAAACTCGATGTTCATTTTGGGTTTTAGTATTGTTTATACGGGCGCTGTACAACTTGCATGTGGATGATTTGCCTTTAAGGATTATGCTATCTTACATAAATATACCTTCGTCCCTCATAGAAAGTTATGTAAGGTTTGTCTAATACCGTAAACTTATATTAGGAATGGTTGGCGGCTTAGATCTAACGCTGATGGCATTTTGGACCCCAGTGATTTCTCATCCCTAAATGTGATATCTTTTTTCAATAACAAAGGAACTCTCTAGGTTTTTCCATTTATACTCATTATCACTAAGTTTTCAATTTTTCCCAATTTGTAATGAAAAATAAAAAACTAAATAAATTTTTTTTTCAATATACCACGCTTTTAAATTTGACTACATGCATAAAATAATGTTTCATGGCCCTTCTACAATGTTGAGGGAGAATTGTTAGTGACTATGGATATATTTGTAATATTTGGAGGGGAAAACGAGTGGCACAGTCAGTAAATAATACAAGTAGACAATCCATGATGTAGGGCACAGACAATTAAATAAATTACAGTCAATGTCATTATCAAATTTCTGAAATCGCCTGTGAATAATTTCGGAGCATTTCTACTAGCATTATTTACTGGCTGCATCCCACGTTTTTTTATTCCAAGTATTACAAATATATCCATAGCCATTACAATTCTCCCTCAACATTGTAGAAGGGCAATGAAAAATTATTTTATACTTTTTAGTCAGTTTTAAAAGCGCGGTATATTTAATTTTCTTAAAATGTAGTCTATTATTTTCTGCTGTTTAGAATTATGTCCGGGTGAAATATATCAATCGATATTCTATATATAGATAAGACTCGGTTAGGGACATATATACGAGTAGTAGGCCTACATGCGTCTTGCGTCGCTGGCAAGGTGAGCAGTGTGGCTTGGGAGTAATGTTTGCTCTTGCTTGAGCAAGTCGAAGCACGCAATCGGCAAGGCAGGAGGAATTTGCGTCCCTTGTCTGACGTGACCTCGCTTGATCCTTTCTTTTGTTATTATCTCCAAGGTCGATCTTGCGTAGTTTTTCCGGATGTGCTATAGCTCGCTTACAGTGTTTGGCTAATCGTGCAACCTTACCCTCTTCAGGTTCCTGTTGCAGCCCAACTTGCCGTGTTTGCCTCTCCTCGTTGTGCAGCCGTCACTTTAACCATTGTAATGATTTACACAAACGCTACATTCAGTCCCCCACTTAGCACAAAATTAAATGTATGTTTGACGGGGGGAAACCAAGTCACTATGCACTATTGCCTATCATGTGGTTATGATAGATATACTTAATTAAAGGTTAGAATAAAACCTAATAGTTGTTTAAGGTGTTTATAAAAATATATGTTATAAAGATAAGGGTGGGATTGTTATTAATAATTGGTTTAAGTATGATAAATTACAGGATGATATATATTAATAACGGTTTAGAAATTGTACGCGCTGTTAGTGATAAAAAGCTAGCCTGATTTTACATTTCCAGGATTGACGAGTGCAAGGCTATTATTTATAAACGGTCACATCTCTTGAATTATATTCAACCCAACAAGATGTTTCTTTAATGAAACTAAAGAAGAAATCTTGTATTTTCATTCGCAGTTGTCATTCTAAATAAATCCTTTATAGTCTTTGAGTAAACATGAAAATAAGTGAAAAATAGATAACTTCATAGTAAAATCCTAATGAATGCTTTACGTAAAGGAAAAATATTGTTATTTTCAAAGGTTAATTCAAGTGATAGGGTAATGTAGCCTATAAGTTACTTTAATGACAGACAGGATAATGAACATAAACCTTAAGTAAGGTTTATCATCCATTCCTGGCCTGTAAGTAAAATTACAAGTCTGTCCTCCTCAATGAAATTTAATTTGTTTAAAGAATCTTACCAGAAGGATTACCAGGATATTATTCAGTCCTCACATATATTTGAGAAATTCCGAGTCTCTAGCTCACATCCCAAATTCGATTTGTTCAAATAGCCATGGTTTAACCCAACGTAGAGACAAGAAACATTGTAACACTCTTAAAAATAAGGTGTTACATATAAATTCATTTATATATTTGATTTTTATTTGATAATTGTATCGTCCGAATATAAAAGAAAATTTTTGTTCTCTTTGTACGATTGTAATTCTAGGGTAAGTTTCGTAGCGCCCCTAGCGGGTAAAAATGTAAAATATCGTACGAGTAGTAACTTAGCCTAATTACCACATCACCCCATGTGTGACGTAAGCATGGTCTGATATCGCCAGATCCAATGCACCAATCGAAAATTTCGAAATAATAATCGAGGGTGGGATTGTTCCGGTGGCTTGCCCCTTCAGAAAGCCCACTTCTTCAAAAGTCTTTGAACGAGACGGACGTATGGCACTTTCGGACATAACTTAGAAATTTATAAGCTTCCAGTATTCAAAATTTAAGATGTCAAGGCCGGTACCGAATTTATTAACGCAACAAAAGAAGAAGTCAATTTATGTTTTTTCAAACGAGTAAATGTTTATATAATTTTGTTTAAGTGCGCGGATTTGCAAGAGCGATGTGTTAAGTGTTTAGTGATTCCAAAAGCCATGGGCAATCTTTAATATGTTTTAAAGTGTTTTATTAGTGCTCAACCAGGTACGTTTTAGATAATAATAAAGAAAATGTATTTTAATGTTAACTAAGTAGAATTTTAATTGATAAACGGTTAACGCATGAACGGTAGAAATTGTCCTTTGAATATTCATTTCTAAAAATTCAATTGAAAATATTAAGTTACTATCTTGTCGATATATATAAATTTTAAAGTTCAATAAGTAATTCAAATGTATGGAATAACTAGCAGTAATTAAAAGATAATTACTCGACACATTGCTGTCTTTTCTTCTACTGTAATTTGTCACTGATTAATAAATTGTATAACATTGTATTTTAAAACTTTATATTTTCATTTCCCAAGTAACCTAGTACGTTACAACATAGTGCGTATGGCATTTTCATCTAATTCTGACCTATATTTAAAATTTCAGGTCTCTAGCTCATTGGGAAGTTAGTTTAAACTTGATTGCAACATTTCACCCTGACCGAGAGATGTGACGGAAACCGAAGTAATAAAAACGTAGTAAAATCAGATTTTTTGTTATATACATAGATAGTTTCAATATGTAACGTAGAAGAGCATGGTGTTAGCTGTTTTTCAGAATTTTGTCTAGTTTTCGAGTTATTTACATTTTTGTGTAAGTAAATTATTGTTACAACGAACCGTTAGATACTGATGTCAAGCAGATATTTTCTAAACTATTAGATACAAGAGTGATTAATGCAGTAGAAATCCGATCGAAAATTACTCGTTTTGTACAACCTATTACTCAAACACTGTTAATTACATTTATTTAAAAATGGAAGACAATAAAAAAAAATTGATTTCCCTTTTTCATTTGGTTCAATGAAAATCTAGTATTAAATATATGCAGAGATATGACTGTTTTAACACGCTTTGCAAGTGCGACCAGAATATGTAGTCTGACTGTTTTTATCACTTTAAACACGTACAACTCTTATCTAAAACTTTCACAACTATTTTCTATACTGATTTTCATCTTTTTAGTTGTATAAAAGTAAAAAAAATAATAATATTACTTTGTCTTGGACTTATTATTTTTTTATAAATAAGTTTACCATCAAATATGTCCATCAGAAGATGGGAAAGGAATTAAAAAAAACGGTTTATCAAATTCAAAGCTCGACGTCATGAACATTTAGGAATTATACGGATTTGTAGTGATAAAAACATGTTTTTCATCTGATTTTACATATCAAGGTTTGCACAATGCAAACCTGTTTTTTAAACCGCCATATCTCTGTTAATATTCACCCCTACAAGAGGTTTCCTATACGAACTGAAAGAAGGAGGTCTGTATTTTTATCCGCTGTTTTTAGTTTTTAAATAACACGAATCGCTCTTTAGCCGGTAAACACCTTCCTTTCCCCGGGGGTAAGCAGCCCTGTCTACTTCGTGCTATAATGCTCACCTATTCCTTCTAGCGGGGGACAACTAAGCCATGTCACTAATTCTACCCACCCTCCCATATCCTTCCTTCTGAAAGGGATATCAGGGTAAACACCCTTTAATAACTCAATAAAGTTTTGGTTTTTGCTAAGTGATAACAATAGTAGTAAATTAGTAAACCTCAAGATGTAAGCTGCAAGCCTCAATAATAAGTTCATCTATCTTATCTATCTACCTCGGCCACATGATATAATGATCTTCCACATGTCCAGCACCAAGGCCAGTCTAGCCAGACTTTTATGAAAGCTTTTAACTTGAAACAGTTTGTTAGTATTAAAACCCGCAACAGTTAACTTGACAAGTAATATAAACAAACATACTTTCAAGTCAATTCCTACTTAGGTTGAGCAATAACAGTTTTATTTTAGTTAGGTTTTATTAAATAACTTCCTGACCCGACGAACTTCGTATCGCCTAAAAGTCGATGAGTATTAGCTAAACATAGTTTATAATTTTATTAACATAATAATAGCTGAACCTATAGTAATCGATCGAGAAAAGTGTGACAATAAATTTTCTTGGCTAAATGTGTTGGAAGATATGTTTAGATTTATTGGTGTTGCCTAGCAAACAAAATTTGAAATGAATTGAATGAAATACTTAAGATACGATAAGATAGAAAGTAATATTTTATGCTATTTTGACACGTAAATATTATATGTTGGATGCCATTGCAGTTACATACTCTATGCGTTTATACAGCTGATCTACCACATAACCTATAACTGGGACGAAATAACTATATTGCATACCTTGCTCCTTTTGTGAAAATATTTTTCCCCATATAAAACTAAAATGAATTCATTCAAATTAATTAATGGTTTGATATTTCAAAAAGTTGTAGCAGAGTCAAATGACATCCACTACAAGTGGATGAATAGAAAGTATGTTATTAATGATTGAAATTTGTGATAGATTCATATATGGGGAGTGGAAACTAATAGAAGGAATTAAAATGGTAGTTCTTTGTATTAACGCCATTTACTGAATATCTAACTTAAAAGAATTAATATTTTAAAATTGGCAACTTACTAACTTACGTCAGTAATCAAAAGGAAGAGTGTCGAAACTGCCACAGCCAACTGGAGTGACGAATTCTTATCGCCGCGATCTAGACTTCGGACAACAATAGAATCAGCTGTTTATTCGACCTGTGCGTTTATTAGCTTGCATGTTATATTTTCGTATTAGTTTGAAGCTTGGGCGAATGGGTTGGTAATTTGGCATTTTGTGTGAAGGTTTTCAGATTAAAAGTAAGTGTAATTGGTTTCTAATATTAATTATCTTTGAGGTTTCCTTTATTGTTTTGTAAAATTATTTTTACCAAGCTAAAGATTTTACATTAGTTATAAAGCAGAATAGTTAAATTACTCAAATAACTTTATCACGCCCTAATCACAGTTATGTAGCCTAAGTCTATAAAATTATAGGTATGTTGTAGGAAAGATATTGTATTTGATAAGTATTATTTGTTATTATTTCTATTCTTAACTAAGCATGCATAGCAATTACTTTATATGTGTTTTAAGGTTGTGTGAGGTTATCTTTTCCAAATTACAAATAGTTGTAAATATCCTAACATGTGTGAAAAGTATGTTTGAAGCAATGTAAGTTACAACTGTTCTGTTCCGTTAAAAATATCGGTTTTAAATGCCCCTTACATTTATCTGTAGAATTTTTAAAACTGAATGTAAATTTCTCGTATTCTCAACTCGGTTTGTATTTATTAATGTAAAAAACTGGTATTTATTAGGGTATTCATGTAACCCAATTGACTGGCTTCAAATCATTTGAGTTATTGAAGCGAAACGTCTTAAAATAAATAATTCTGAAAAACTATCATTATAAAGTAAACGAATAATAAGTTTAAAATTCTTTTTTTTCCTCTTTTACTTAAATGCTCACACATGATTAGGCTAGGCCTGTATTCTACAAACATAATTCTTAATATTAGTTATAAAGTCTTTTTATTGTTTTTAGTAACACAAATATATTACATTAACAAAAAAAATTAAAAAATATTAAAGAAGGATTATGCTTAAATAAAAATGTGAGGAATTGTATCCCAAATCGTCTTTAAAGAATGTATACAAAAATAGAATGAACACAAATTCGAAACGTTTTGTTGGATATAGAAAAAGTTTGTTTTTCTTTGAAATTTGTGTTACGTGTTAATGTTATAAGTGTTTTTTGTGAAACATGGAAATTTCGTAAAATTTAAGTGACATTAATAATAAATATGAAAACATGTAAGTATATAGACAACTCAATGCTAAAATCTTAATGAATATTTTTCGGTAAAGAGAAATATTTTTATTTTCAAAATGCTATTCAAGTAATAGGGTAATGTAGCCTATAAGTAGTTACTTTAATGCCATAGACAACATAGGGAACGTAGACCTAATGTAAAATAGGGTCATACTGGAAAACAATAAATGTTATTATTAAATTTACAGTGCAAACAGACTGAGCGCAAAGGTGAGTTGATGGCTTGCTTATGTTTGCTGTAGTGTATGAGTAGTTGGGTATTTGAATTCATTGTGTTCAGAAAAGCTTCATTGTGTTTCTATGTAGAGGCTTTAATTGAAAAGACACAACTAGGTCAGTAAGTTTTAATCCAAGGCTGGAGTTTCATTTTGAATTTTTTTTTTTTTTTTTTTTTTTTTTTTTTTTTTTTTTTTTTGTTACGCCCGCTTTCCCCCCTGTAACACAATAGCTCTAGGCTCTAGGCTATGCCATGAAAATACAAAATACCGTATTTGGAAGCTTTGAAAAAGATACTAATAAATTTAGCCAAAAATTAAAATGATAAAATATCGCGTTGTATAAAAATGGATATTAAATACATAGAAAGGAAATCTAGATTTAAAGGTTGTAAACAACTTAAAAGGGTTTACCTTTGATAAATTGTGCCCACTCTCAGCGAGTAAGCTTAGGCGTTTTAAATTTCTTTGTCAATCTGCAGCATCGGCCAATATTATGCTTGCTGAGATAATCCTTGGCAATCCTGGATATTTAGTGTTGAAAATCTTTAGCGATTTTAATGACATTTTATAGAAAATATTTGTTGAAAAAAGTAACTAGTAAAAGTGTGAGTCGCTCTTAAATCAGTGTGTAAAATTATGGATCGCACTGTCTTGGGATATAGGTTTATTTGTGTTTTTATTATTGGTGGATGGATATATAGCACTGATTTGAATTCTCTCATTCCATTCCTCTACTCTCACTCTCTCTCTCTCTCGCTCTATTTCTCTCTCTCTCTCTCTCTCTCTCTCTCTCCCTAACTTATACACACACACATACACACACACACACACACACACACACCCACCCACCAAACTGGACCACCCTGCCTGCAAATCTAGCTGAAACTGTAATTCATCGATTGTAATTCACAGACAAACACACAGAGCTTATAACCTTTTTAATTCCCTGACTGTTTTTTAAAGTAACAATAAAAAAAACGTCATATTATATATATATATATATATATATATATATATATATATATATATATATATATATATATATATACATCCCGCTATCAATATGGCAGCATTTCATTTTGCAACCATATGGCAGCCACTTGAAAGAGTGGAGTATAAATGTTTTTCGTCGTGTATAATTTATTTCTAATAAACATGATACTACTCCATATACTTTGATTTTATAAAATCTTAAAAATACAAAATTGACTGAAGTACTATCAATACGGCAGCATTTCATTTAGGCATCAATATGGCAGCCAGTGTATATTTTCGTTCCTTCTAATAACAATATGGCAGCCGGTGTGTATATTATTCCCACGCTACTAACGATACGAGAACCAACAGTGTTGCCAGTATGGTGCTACTATCTGACTAGTCAAATGTTTAGACTCTAAGACACGTGTGTGTAATCACGGTAAAAACACAAACATTAGTATGGCCCTTCTTCATTTCAGCTGGCCAATTATTTACTCAACTCACATAAGTCTTAGTTGTTAGTTTTCATAAACGTGTACAACTATCGAAAGCTGACGGGAATACAAGTGTGTGCCTCTACAGGAGTAGCAAAAGGATCAATTAGGGTAAAATATCGGAACAAAAAAAAGCTAGGAAATAATCAATTGGGATGTTTTTAAGGATGCTGAGTCCACTACTGTGAACAAAATTAAACGGGGATGGATGGGTGGGGCTCTATAGGAGGTATAAAGGAGGATTTTGATTTGGGGTCAAAATGACAAAAGGCAAAAAAAAACTAGAAAATGATCAGTCGGAGGGTTTTAATGGTGCTGAGTCTTTTACCGTTATCGAACGTAATGGGGATAAACAGGTGATCCTCTATGGGAGTAGCAAATGATGAATTGGAGTATAAATGTGATAAGGCAAAACAAAGCTAGAGTATGATCAAACGTAGTGTTTTTTAGGTTGGTGAGTCCAATACCGTCTTCCATATTTATCGGAAATGCACTGGTGTGGCTTTAAGGGAGTAGAAAAGGAGTACATTAGGGTAAAATTGTCAGAAGGCAAAAAAACAATTGAAAATGATCATTCGGGTGGGCTTTAATGGTGCTGAGTCGTTTACCATAATCGAACACTCAATGAGGATACACGGGTGACCCTCTATGAGAGTAGTAAATGATGAATTGGGGGTATAATTGTGAGAAGGCAAAAAAAAAACTAGAAAATGATCAATCGTAGTGTTTTGGAGGGTGCTGAGTCCAATACTGTCTACATTTTTAAACAGGGATGCTTGGGTGTTGCTCTACGAGAGTAGAAAATTGCTAATTTGGGTTAAAATTGTCAGAAGGCAAAAATATATATATATATAATAATCACTCGGGAAGTTTTAATGGTGCTGAGCCTTTTACCGTTATCGATCGTCAATGGGGATATACGGGTGATCCTCTATGGGAGTTGAAATGATGAATTGGAGTATAGACCTAATTGTGAGAAGAGAAGGTAAAATAGAGGTAGAATATTATGACTTGTAAAGTGAAACATTCAACTAAATAAGATTTTATTTTGGTATTTTTATCCTTTGGAGGGAATGAACTAGCTGAAGTAAACAGATACTATCACGAAGTAACTATAATGGTCCCTGGCACAAGATTAAAACTGATAATACTGAATGATGTGGTCATCCTCTCAGAAATCGATAATAGACATTACACAAACACGTACATGACGGGTTCGATCCCAGGCGCTACTTGGTCACGTGTTACAATGTGAAATTTATACCGCCATTTCTCCCTCTAATTTCAACATACAACCACACGGGACGTCTCTTTACAATCAGTTTCGTTTCAGCTACAATAGTACATAGTTGTCTTAAGTTGTCTTAGAAATTGTCGCACTGATTGTTAAAATTCTATTATTCGTTATTTTTAATATGAATTAACGAAATGAAACTTAACAAATTTATTGTTTGTAATAAAAACAAATATCCACAAATAAATTTAAACCTTCAATTTAATTCATTTCTTTATTTAGGCTAGTACACACGCCACTGTCTTATAAAAGATATTACTCTCTTTGACGTATGTTTTGATAAAAAAAGGAGGCACTTGCTAAACCTATGCCATACGGGTCGCGTTCTTCGTGTCCTTGATATTTTAAAATTTCCCCGCCCCATTGAAGGTGTTCAGTGCTCTGTCGAATATTAGGAATAGTTCTCCAGGGAAAAAATACAGGAGTGCAAGTAGACGATTGTTTTGTGAATCTGCAGGTTAGGTGTAGACCGGTATCCATCGATTCTCTGGATTGGTTACATGTTTTCAAAACCCTCAACAGATCTGCAACTAAATGAACGGTTTCATCTTTAACAATATTCAATCTAGATTTCCAGGCGTGCACTGCACGGGATAAAGGCCAAGTACGAATTCAACTTTTTTCTTCTGAATTTCTCATTTAATTATCAGTGTTAGAGTTAGTACACTAACTTCTCCTATATCCTTTACTTTACGAAAGTACATTTATTCTCATTTAATTTATTTTATCTCATTGAGCTTTCTGCCACAATTTTTAAATTCTATTTCTTTCGTCTTACAATCTTGTAAGAGTTTTTGCAGTTTAAGAACGATTTTGCAGAATGTTTAGACTAATACATCGAATTTTCTTCAACATTTCTTCTTCAGTGTATTAAAAATAATGAAATTTTCAATTTTAAGTTTTTACTTAAAGGTTTTTACTTAAGGGTTGGCATAAAGTTTATTTACAGTAAGTTTTAAAAGTTAGGCCTACAGTAGAAAAACAAGAAATATTGTATCACCTTTACCTTAGGTAGGTAATCAGAAAAATCTAACTATATTATACATTGTAAATAAAAGAAGGCTTTTATTTGGTCGAATCTCATCTAATGTTAATTTCTTGTTCACGTAGGCCTAACGAACACGTCCATATTTTATAGGTTCAAACGAGCACAAATTACCATTTTCGGGTAAAAAATTAAACATTGAAATAATAGTATTTCTGTACTTACGACAGCCAAATGTAACCAAAAAACTCTTTTATTTTTCTGTGAGCATATGCTTTATAAGCATATAGTATTCTAACAAGGAGTAAAATTTTCACGAAGATGTGACATTTTAGTGCCAATACCAATCAGTATAAATATTTTATCAAGATAAGGGCAAAAATTTTTAAGTATTTATATAAGGATTCATGTATCATAGGTGGTTTTCTGCCAATAAAACTAGAGAGCAGTTCAGGTGGTGTAAGCAATGGTATATATTTAAACTTCTTTAATTCTACATCTCTAAAGAATGTATGTAAGGATATAGTTATTCCCAATGTATATTGCATTGTAGACATCACGGTGAAAAACGATTTCGGTAAGCAATGTAATACATCTATTTTATTTATCCATCATATTTGATTTGTCATAGGTTGTTATAGGTACAATTGTGTTTGAGTAAAGACCTATTTTTTCTAAATGTTCTTCTTAAATGTTTTTCTACATTCATTAAATTGTCCTGGTAGTCGTTGTTGGCAGGTTAAAAAATTTATTTAATTCCTCCCTTAGATATTTTCCGAAAGGATGACATTTCACCTTTACTGTGATGTTACTTTCATCTAGACACGTTGAATGCACCAAAAAATATATCTGATAAGATTTAAATATATTTTAATCTTCTTCTTTAATTCTATCTTTAACCGTATCCCTCCTGGCTCGCATATCTACAATTTGATTTGTTATTATTATTATTATGGTGAAAAAAATTACAAATATTTTGGTGAATATAGCTGAGGAACCCGTCTTCAAAAACTAGCTGTAAAATAGCGTTATACAGTGACAGAATGAAATTAGTCACTATGATGGTATTTCTTGTTAAAAAAACAAGACGTAAAAGATAATGACTGTTTTGTAGATTATTTTCACTTTAAAAAATCTCTCCGTTCTTCGGTCGACATGTTACATACATTTTTATAGTTAGTATCAGAATGATTTTAGTTCTTTCGGCTGTGTTTGATCTCAAGACAAAGTTTTCTAATACTGAATCACTTCTCAAAACTGTCCCCTTCGTTTATATATTTTACGAATCCTACCACTACCAATACCAGTTAATAAATAACTCCTAATTACAAACTTAATATTTCAATTTGAATATTCTCTATCCTTCGTTGATAGAAAATTACTTCAGTTAAGCAACCCTAACCAAGAGCTTATAAAACGTTTTGTAGTCAATCTTTAGACGTTGATAATCATAAATATTTTTACCGATGATCACGGTAATTGTTCACTATACTTCAAATTTACTGATATTTTCCTGATAATCTCGTTTTATTTTTATGGTAGGCGAACAAAAAGACTATCTACGATCAAAACATTGGGCGTTCTGATAAAGATTGCAACGGGCATCGGCTTTTTTTTAGCTATAATTGCCGACACTTAGTATGGTATTCATATCGTATAGTATCCTTGCAAGCAAGATTCAGTACAGTGGTCTTGGAGAGCCAAGCAACATTAATTTATGCATGTACTGTAATCAATAAAGTTCTACATACGTATTTTGTGCATTCTTAATTATAGTATTAGGGTTCATTAGAACTCCTGTTTTTTTTTCTAGTGTACAGGAAGCTATTTCCGTGTAATCCAAGTTTTCGGTAATCCGACGGTGTCTCGGTGCCATCTACCTCGAATTATCCATGCACTACTGTATTTGTTTCCGTACCAATGATCACCATACTTGAAACAGTTTTTCATGCAACTCTAAAGTGAGAGAAAATCCCATAGACATTAAAGTTACTCTTGGGACTAGAATATCGAGGATAAACATAATAGATTAATTACATTGATTACTGAAAACGTCTTGATTCCTAGCTACACTGCAATATACATTGGGAAGAACTATATCCTTACATATAGTCTGCAGAGATATAGAAATAAAGAGTTTTAAATATTTACCATTGCCTAAACCGCCTGAACTGCTCTCTAGTTTAATTGGCATATTAACACCTATGATACATGTATCCTTAAATAAGTACTTAAAATGTTTTGCCCTTATGGTCATAGAATGTGTGTATATATCCACGTGTTCTTTCTTATCTACATTATTTATATCTTTCAAACTATTTTTGAGTATTTGGATGAAAAAAATATATAATGTTATTATTGATAAAAATGATGTTGTATGGCCTATAAATAACACTAGCTCTTTAATACCTTGGTCATTCATTTGGAAAAGTTGAGATATTGTTGCCAAGTGTTTCATTAGAGTCCTCGATGTAAGTACTTACGGAATTTGTAAACATGCTATTTTAGGACATACAGCTGTGGATTCGCGACCTTATCTTGGAGAAAACTATGCTGTGTATTTACAGACACAATTCTGATATGGAAACATAAACAGCCGACACTCCGAAAGCCATTCTGACGCGTTTGTTTACTTGATGACCAAACTTATCTTAATGGTCCGGTCAATGCATCTCGTTCTTTTCCCTTGGTGCTCTTAGATACTATAGGATCGATAAAGTATTTATTTTTTAATTTAACTTGCTTTTCAAATTAATTGTCATATCATCTCTTTCCGATTTTAATAATCTAAAAGTGACTATTATTTGCTGTATATTGTTATAATTTGGTAACATTACAAACATGTTAACACTTGTATTAACAGATGTAACACTTAATATGGCCTACGCCATATATATTCACTAAAAGTTAATACCAATGTATTCAATAAACATATTAATAAAATAAAATATAGACTATCAGCGGCTAAAGTCGAGGATAGAAACAAATGTTTCCGTCTTTATACGACCATTTTGACGCTGGGAGAATACGATAAATTATTTACGTTTACGCCGTATGTAAATGAGAGAAAGGGATGGAAAAGATAGAATGCAGAAAGTCAGTTTTTCGGGCATTCGTCCACGAGAGTACTTGTCGAGTGCGAGGCTTTATCTTTGTATGGCTTGGACCTATGTTTGTTTACACCAGACAGTTTGATATCGTAATATAAACTGACAACACTCGCACAGATGTCATTTAGGTTCATGTATACAATACAGAGATTAACGAAAGATGATTCAGTATTTATTGACCTTTAACTACCGTCCTGCACATTTCTGTCACATTAGTAGGGTCTACTGCCGTTGTAGCTCACAGGCACGAAATTTCTAAGTGTGATTTATTGAGCGGTTTAACAATTTATCTGGCATTTACTTTATAACAAATTGTTTTTGAATATTCTGGTTGCATGTGACTAGGGTAAACGACTAGTAGTCTATGACTAGGGTGACTAGTAGTTTATGAGATCAGTTATATTTTATTTACTAATTGAAAACTGTAGTAAATAAAACCTTCTACAGATTTTAGCGCAGTTTAGCTAAAAAGACTTATAATCGCACGGTAATTAACATACACTAATTATATCTTGTTCACTGATTGTACACACTTAACTTTATGTACAAGATAACATTTGACACATTATAAGCTTTATTTATGGAAACGCATTAGAAATAATAACTCAATTTTGACAGCAGTATTTACACAGCGGCTCAGAACATTCTAGACTTATTGGCTGATCAAAGTCAGCTTACAAAGTGTAACTAGTCCTTCTATTTTTTGTTGCTGGACCAATTCTACATTGATTATAACAATTTATCTATACAAATAAAAAAATTTGTAAATTTCTGGAGGTTGCAGTTTTTCGAAATCATCTTCATAGTCTGATGCACTTCGTTGAGATTCGGTATCATGATCTTTTACTAAATTACTTCTGCACTCTGTTGCACAATTCCCCTATTCTCTTTAATGCCTTCTAAAAGTTGGTCATTAGATACAGCACCTGATTCACTGTCTTCTTCGGCTAACCCGTCGCTGATGGTCAGGCACGATGACGGTAGTTAAAGGTTAAGCTTGGAATTTGTAGATATTGGCATAATAGGTTTTCTGAATATATAAACTGATCAAGATAAGTCGATGAAATGATGTGGGTCAACAAATTCTCTTTGTCGTTTATTTTATGTTGTATAAAGGTTGAAAAAATATAAGGTCTACTTATTTATAGTTTTTTTATTTACGGTTATAGTAGAAATTTTTCATTAACGGATGGTTGAAAAGTCATCCGCTGCCCCCGCTAACGATACCATCCTTTTTAAAAGAAAAAAAGAAAATAACACGAAAAGAGAGAAAATTAATTACCCGAAGAAGAATGAGAAAACAAACATAAATGTTTAGATAGTCTAAGTAAAAATGGAAAGAAAATATATAACAATTAGGTAGACAATATACATTATTTTAAAAATTAAATAAAAAATTTAATTTTTATAAAATTATCAATTTGGGACAAACGGTTTTTTTTTCAAATTGAATCGTTCAAGCATACAGTCTTTAAAATTCTTAAAGCACATGGACAGGCTGCATTGAAACACTGCTTCAAGCTATAAAGATTAGTTTGACAGACATGACGTAAACAAACGTGCTAGAACTGCTATCGGAGTGCCGCCTGTTTATATTTTCATATCACAAACATTTCTGTCAATAGATGTAGCACAGCTTCTGTCCAATACAAGGTCGCGAACCCGACTCTTTCTTTTGGTTATGTTGCATAGTTGGAAACATGCCAATTTCGGGCGATTTATTGTCAATGGGATATAATCACCCCTTGGTAACCCCTTACATCTTATTTTGATGACAAGGGACTAGGACCTTCGAAAATCTTCGAATGCCCATTTTTAAGCAATATTTTAGATTCTGGCAAGTTTTACCTCAATTCACCCACAGCGACACCCGCAGTCCTATCCCGGATTGTACATGGCCAACTTCGGTGCTAAGATTAGACTCAGCGTCATTAAAAACCCCCAGTGATCATTTTATATCGATCTCTTGGCCTCTGACCTTTTTACCCCAATTCTCCCTTTGCTACTCCCGTAGAGCCTACACCCGTCCCTCCCTGGTGTCTTTCGATGACGGCATTCAATTCAGCATCCTCAAAAACCTCCGAGTGGTAAATTTCAAGTAATTTTTTGACTTTTGAAATTTTTACCCCAAATCATCCCTTTGGCACTCACGTAGAGTCACATACGTCCATCCCCGGTGACTTTCGATGACGCCATTGATATCAGCACGCTCAGAAACCCCCGAGCGGTTATGTTCCAGCGATTTTTTATACTTCTGACATTTTCACCCCAATTTACCCCTTTGCTAGTCGCGTGGAACCACATCAGTGGATCCCCGGTGACTTTCGGTGACGGCATTGAATTCCGTATAATCAAAAATTCCCGAGCTCTTATTTTCTAGTACTTTTTTGACTTTTAACATTTCTACCCTAAATCATCTCTTTGGTACTAACGTAGAGTCACAACCGTCCATCCCCGGTGACTCTAGATGACGTCATTGAATTTAGCATCCTCAGAAACCCCCGAACGGTCATTTCCCGCGATTTTTAGGCATCTGACATTTTGACCCTAGTTCAACCCCATTGGTGCATGGGTTTAGCCTCACCAGTACATCCCCGGAGACTTTCGATGACGGCATTGAATTCAGCGTCCCAAAAAACCTCCGTGAATAACGCTCCGGATATTTTCCAGCGATTTTTTGACTGCTGACATTTTCACCCCAATTCACCCCTTTGGTACTCGCGTGGAACCACACCAATGCATTCCCGGTGACTTTCGATAACGGCATTGAATTCCGCCTCATCAAAATTCCCAGTGTTGTTATTTTCTAGTATTTCTTTTAACTTTTTACATTTCTACCCCAAATCATCCCTTTGACACTTACGTAGAGTCTCATCTGTCCATCCCCGGTGACTTTCGATGGCGGGATTGAATTCAGCATCCTCAAAAACCCCCGAGTGGTTATGTTCCAGCGATTTTTTGAGTTTTGACTTTTTCACCCCAACCACCCCTTTGGTACTCGCGTGGAACTATACCAGTGCATCCCCGGCGACTTTCTGGGACGGCATTAAATTCCGCCTTACCAAAAACCCCCGAGTGGTTATTTTCTAGTTATTTTTTGACTTTTGACTTTTTTACCCCAAATCATCCCTTTGGTACTTACGTAGAGTCACATCCGGTCCATTCCCGGTGACTCTAGATGACGCCATTGAATTTAGCATCCTCAAAAACCCCCGAACGGTAATTATCCCGCGATTCTTAGACATCTGACATTTTTACCCTAATTCAACCCCTTTGGTACATGGATTTAGCTTCACAAGTACATCCCCGGAGACTTCCGATGACGGCATTGAATTCAGCATCGTCAAAAACCCCCAAGCGGATATTTTTTAGCGATTTTTTGACCTCTGACATTCTCACCCCAATTCACCCCTTTGGTACTCTCGTGGAACCACACCAATGCATTACCGGTTACTTTCGGTGAGGGCATTGAATTCCGCCTCATCAAATTTCCCCAAGTTTTTATTTTCTAGTAATTGTTTTACTTTTGACATTTCTACCCCAAATCATCCCTTTGGCACTCACGTAGAGTCTCATCTGTCCATCCCCCGTGACTTTCGATAGCGGCATTGAATTCAGCATCCTCAAAAACCCCCGAGAGGTTATGTTCCAGCGATTTTTTGACTTTTGATTTTTTACCCCAAATCATCCCTTTGGTACTTACGTAGAGTCACATCCGGTCCATCCCCGGTGACTCTAGATGACACCATTGAATTTAGCATTCTCAAAAACCCCCGAACGGTCATTATCCCGCTATTCTTAGGCATCTGATATTTTTACCCTAATTCAACCCCTTTTGCACATGGGTTTAGCCTCACCAGTACATCCCCGGTGACTTTCGATGACGGCATTGATTTCAGCATCCTCAAAAACCCCCGATTGGTCAATTTCCAGCGATTCTTTGTCCAATTCAAATATATACATTACTTAGTACGATTGATATCCATGTGGATGCCAGCAATGTTGCCAAGTTTGAGGCTGCCATAATGTTAGAGAATGGTTGAAATATACAGTAAATTTATATACAGGAGGCGACTATGCTGCCCCTGGCGGAAATGTTACGAACTTGTGATATACAAATCCCGTTCACTCTGCTATCAATACGAGCACCGTTTGGTTATTACAAATTATTTTTTAAAAATTCAGAACGACCATAGAACTTCCAAATACAGTATAGCTCCAATAAAACACTTCTTTTTACACTTATTGACATGGTTTTTATTTCGATTATTGTCAGAGGGTGTTAAATTACCATGGAATACTATGTGGCAACCGTATACGGCTGCCACAAGTACCCGGCTGCCAGTTTGAATGCAAAATGACCAATGTATGGTCTCCGTATTGTTAGCAGGGTGTATATATATATATATATATATATATATATATATATATATATGTATATATAAATATATATATATATATATATATATATAATATATATATAATATATATATATATATATATATATATATATATATATATATATATATATATATATACCTATACATTTTTCTTTGTATAGTAATCAAAAATGACTGAGGCTATTCAAATTCAAGGAATATTTATTAATTTTTATTCAAAGCTTTTCGTTGGTAAACAGTACCAACATCATCAAAATGAATAATAAAATAATCTATATAAAATATTTATTGTATCATATTTAGAGTATGTTTCTGGTTAACCACAATTTGATACAACAAATTTGAAAATTTTGCTAAACTAAAATTATATGTGTTTTATTATGGACATTTCGTATGATCTCAATAAATGAAAATTTGAAACTAAGACAGGTCTTATCAAGTAATTACCAGTTTGAAAATATTGGAAATGTATTTTATATCTACATTTAGACGTTAGAACAAGATAGTTGTTAGGTGAAATTGAATTTAAAAGTTTGGTATAAATAGTAAATCTTTTTTATCGAATAAAGGAATTATTTAATTTTATCCATTAAACTTTTGAATAAGGGATACACTGCCCTAATAAGAACAGTCGCCCTTACCGGAAGACTCATTTCCAGCAGTAGAATAATTTGAAAGCAACTTGAGATTTTAAAAGGCTTTAGAAGTGATAGAAATAATACTAATCTGATAAGAGGTGAATAAAATAATTTCATTTGATTTTTACTTTAGTTATTTAAGAAATGAGATGTATAAAACATATGCTAAATAATCGTTAATTGTGTATAAAGGATGACTATATCTACAGGACGCGTTATATGATAATGTTTAAATTAGAAATATTAGGTTAAAATAAGGTATTAATATGGGTAAGATATACTTAAAAAGGAATACGTAAATTATATAAATAACAAAGGAATCAAAATTTAGTAAAATTATACAGGTAAATTTTAATTTACTCAATTTACTTTACAAAATCAGGTGCCCCTAGCCGTGAGTGTGTGTGTGTGTGTGTGTGTGTGTGTGTTTAATAATGATCTTTAACATATTTTTAACTTTATATTTATTTTTTTTAAATATAATTAATATAAATGATTTCAATTAAAAAACTGGTATTCCCATAAATATTTTTATTTTAAACTTTGAATTATTCTATTTGTTTTTATAAAATTTCAATTATGAACAGCTGTTAATCTAAACCAGAATACAAATAGTACTTACAGCCACACTCCCAACAAACACGGCAAGTAAGACGAACGACAAGTTACTCATGATGTCTAGAAGATCAATGGTGCCTTTTCCTGCCACTACACGTGTATATATAGCTCTAGTCCGTTGCGTCAGAATAGTCCGCCGGGCCTAACGAGCTTATCATTAGCCACGCCCTAATAAAATATAACCATTAAATTAGGAATTATAATAAATAGAACAATAGCAATTATTGAATTCTGATATAATGGCATCAATTAAAATTATTCACACTGCGAAAATGTTTCTGCTTTTACAAATCTCAACACGTAACCGATATTGCAATTAAACGTTTTTTTCTAATTTCTCAAGATATATTTATATATTATTAATAAATTTAAAATATTTCAAAAACTATAATAGTTTTATTATATACTCTTGCTTTTGAAATATTTTAAATTTATTAATTGTATTGAATAGTTTGATTTTTCGCCAGGTAAAAAAGTATATTAGGAAGAGACAAACTATAAAGGATCTATTAAGTAGCGTGTAAGAAAATATTTAAGGTTGTATGCATTTAAACAAGAAAATGTAGTTTTTGTCCCTTTGCTTAGTAGGTATTGAGACCTGAATTATCAACGCCAAAAGGTTGAAAATAAACATTTTACCTCTTCCTAATTACGGAAGCCGGTTTTTAGTTCTTATGAAATGAAATAATTGAATGTATGGACACAAAATGTTTTCACTACTCTTGTATATGGGTGTAAAGTGAAAGGCTTATAAAAATATTCTTTAAAAGCTCAGTAACTTTATGTGTTTGTATTTTACAGTGATATCGCATTCAATATGTCCTAATATAATAAATGCTTAGTTAGGAAATAGTATAAGAAGAATATTTATACCTAATATACCTAATTGATGACTGTTATACCTAAAAATGCGTCAAAACAATGTTGTTATTTTATAAGTAAATATAAAATGTTTTCCAAAATATGACTTGGAGACATAATAATTGTTTTTAAAAAGTTGTTATTTTTAATTTTTAGATTGTTTTCAAAAGAGTCAGATGGATATGCTTTGTTATTCTGTCACACAAATTTACTTCTCTTGATCCCAAGTATATATCTTCTTATTTAAACTGTAGGATAATACACTCCATCTTCCTCAGGTCACAATGGAAACCTATTTTTCATTAGAAATACTCACTTGCAGCTGAATAAACCTAGAGGTACGCAGATATGATTGGCTCGTTATTAAGTGTAAACTTATGCAAACAGAATATTTATTGAGTAAACTTCGCTATGTTTTATGATTGTCAATATATACTTTGCTTTATTATTTTACTTGCCTCTTTAAAACCTATTTATCAATTTTCAAATTTTGACTCAAATATTAAATGCCATTTAACAATCATACCATTCAATTAATTTGTAGTAATATTTCTAAAATAATTTTTGTATGTTAACTCTTATTAGGCATGTAGGTTGTAGGTAGACAAATTATTAAATAAATATGTATACCTTAAATTTATAAACAATTTACCGTATTTTACTCATTTGGAAATATATTTTCAATAAATGGATATTAAAAAGACAAATGGGTTTGCAAGTACTCAATAATTTAATTTTGTATCCCTTAAAATTACTTTCTATAAAAATGCATATGTTCGTTGAATTTCTTTATTTAAGAAAACACAAAATTAATGTCTGCGAAAGAACCTTCAGCAAATATAAAATCGAAATATGTTATTTATTTTATTGAAACCTCACCGAAAACACATTCCGGATTCAAATAATCGCAAATAGATACAAGCCGAAAACCTAATATTTTGAACATATTCCATGTTCAACTACAATAACTTGTATTTTAGCGATGGTAAATTTGTATATATTTATATTTAACACAACACATTTACTGAGGGGCAATAGAGATTACAATGGGAGTAAATAAGGCACAATACACTCTTTTATATATATATATATATATATATATATATATATATATATATGTGTGTGTGTGTGTGTGTGTGTGGGTGGGTGTGTGTGTGTGTGTGTGTGTGTGTGTGTGTGTGTGTGTGTGTGTGTGTGAAAGAGAGAGAGAGAGAGAGAGAGAGAGAGAGAGAGAGTTTGTGTGTATGTGTAAGTGTGTGTGTGTGTGTGTGTGTGTGTGTGTGTGTGTGTGTGTTTGTAGGTGTGTGTGTGTGTGTGTGTGTGTGTGTGTGTGTGTGTGTGTGTATACCGTTTATAAATGCGTTTACATACTCTTTATACGCCCTTTAACTTCTTTTTCGTTTTGTCCTATTTAATATACAGTAAGAAGCGAGATTATATTTCTATATGTTCGCCATTTAAGTGCGTTTAAATGCTCTTTATACAGGATCTCCATCTTCTTTAACGATTGTGCTGCCTAATATACAACCCTAATCTTCACAGAATGTGACAAAATAAACAGCAATACATAAAATGCCAGGTACTCGATAATAATATGCATTTATGCAAAACGATAATTCTTTCTGACTACATATGTTATTTTCAGTCGAAAATAAACTAAAGAAAAAGTTTTAAACATCATATAAATGTATATCATGTATCTAGTAGTACTTCAGGGTAAAATTCCTTCTCGTGGCCCAGAATGCAATTAAACCCAAGTAAACATGTATTACTTGTTTATATTATTTATTTATTCACAAAAATATGTACAAAGTGGCAAACATTTAACAATTTTGAATGAAACAAAAATTCGTGTTCCCGCAGATACAAATCCTATTAAACATTTCTTATACCCAGCATGTGGTCTTTTCTTAGAAATATTATTGGCTGTTTGGAGTATGTCGATTATTTTACTTATTTAATACCAAACTTCTTTTTAACGTTGAGGACCAGTTACTAAGAGTCTTGAGGCGTTTAAGACTAAATAACTATTTAATAATTCTCACACTTTGAGGCTGCTATTATTTACACAGCAACAAATATTTTTATTTTAACCTCTTGAACATAGGTTTCGGTGACCAAGTAACCATCTTCCAAGGAACATGCTATGCCTCTAGAACTAGGTTTATGAGTATTTTTTATTATTATTTAACCAGAGTTTATTGTTTATAAATAGTGTCTTATAATAAATAATAGTCTCTTCACCCTTTAACACCCAAGGTTACTGTTACTAAATATTTGCTCTTTTCCCTATATTGTAAACACTAATATTCTTAATGCATAAGACATCCTCTATATATATGCTTGCGTCTACCTGTAATTTCTATTCGCTTTATTTCTAGAAGGTACTAGGCGATGAATTATTTTTCACAAGTTCGTTTTCCTTTAGGAATTAAATGTAGAAACTTGCATATTTGATTTTGCATGTTATACAAATAAATTGTGGGGACCCGATTTCATAAATGTATAAACTGTTCAAATTTTTCGACAAAACACAGAATACAATTAATAACTGTATTTTTGTAAGTCATCAGTTACTTTTCTGAAATAGTATCTTTTACAAGTGTTAATTATGGTTAGTGTAATTTTATTTTATTTTTCATAGAGTATTTCAATCTTCTGCCCAAACTAAATTCGTTTTCTTTTGTAAAATCTTTTTTAATTGCCATTTAAAAATTAAAACAACATAATTGTAATAGAAGTAACGTTGCAGTTAACAATATTCAGACGGATATTTTACAATCGTTGAAATAATTCAAGTCCTTTTCATTTAGGCTGGGAAAATTAAGACAGACAACTTTCTTTGTCAGCTTTACGTTGAAACGCATTTTGTTTTTTTTTCAGATAGAGTTGATGTTTATCTTCACCCCTGTAATACGTCTGAAGCTCTGTTTCCTCTGAATGAAGCTGTCTCAGTCCTAACACAAAAGACACCATCAAAAAGCATCTTCACCACTGACAACTGACAAGGAGGTTGGTACGGAACGGAAGACAATTGGCGGCAGTGAACATGACAGGAATATAGAAAAAGAGGAGAAACAAGGAGGATCGCCAGACACGAACCCGTCTAGCATTGAAGTTCTCTCAGTCCTAACACAAAAGATACCATCGAAACAGAATCTTCACCACTGACAACTGACAAGAAGTTTGGTACGAAACGTAAGACAATTGGCTTCAGTGAACACGACAGGAATATAAAAAAACAGGGGAAAGAAGGAGCATCACCAGACACGGACCCGTCTAGCATTGAAGCTGTCTCAGTCCTAACACAAAACACACCATCGAAAAGAATGTTCATCACTGACAACTGACAAGAAGGTTGGTACGGAACGGAAGACAATTTTTATGAACGGAAGGTTGAGTTATGAGGAATTTCAATGTTCTTTATTTTGTTTACTAGATCTATTGTGTTCTTTATACTTGTGTGTGTGTCTAGTTTTATGTGTTTTCTAATAGTTCTATCCATATGGCGTACTAGTTTGTGTACGGGTGATTGTTGGCTGTTGATTATCGGTCTTATTGGTGTTCCTTGTTTAAATCGTGTAATTGGTGGAGATTAAATGATATAATTTTAAACGTTGAAATAGTAGTTAAAATATAATTTTTGTTTTAAATATGTAACATAGTAAACATATCCTAAAATGTAGAGGTCAGTATTATTGACTTTTCCAAATAATTTCTTGAAAAATTCAAATTTTGAATATATATTTTTCATATTAGAGAAGAATCTTTGGCAGAAACAGGTTTCATCAAAATCCACTCAGCTTTCTTGTAAATACATTGTCATCTACTCAGTAATATAGATAAAGACAGTTTCCTTGCGCTGAAAATTTTTATAAAGTGAACAAAGCAGTCAACTTATTGGACAATATGATATAACTCTGTTAATTGCGCGAAGAAATCAATTGCATATACAAAAACGGAATTGTACATTTGGCTGCTTAATAATTATTTCACTTGTTTGTTGGTCTTTGAAAACAATTACACTTATTTTTAACGAGTGACACTGATATTAAAAGGCAATATAACGTAGATCAGGCTCATATTGATCAAGTAAAACCATGTAATCTGACAACATTTTTATCCATGCGTGAAATTATTTTTCTACAGAGAGAGTTGACATTGTTTTGAAATGTTTAAATTATTAAATGAATGTATTACATTACTCTGAAATGTATTATACAAAAATATGTGTTAATAATTTTACCCAAGTAAAGATATATAGATAATTATGTAACTAGGTTTACATATTTTAGGAACAAATTGTTGCAAAATATTCAAATAATTCTATATCCTTATACACAAATACAACTTTTAAGCACTTGCCTATAATAGTATTTACATTTTTTCTAAATGAGGGCAGCCGTTGTGAGGAATGTATGCAATTGTCAACTCAGACTTCAACTTACCTCATGCTTTCTTTAATGTCAAAATGTATGTGAATTATAGTGTAATGCCTTTTGAGTATATGTGTTATGTGTAATTTGAAATGACTATGGACTTTGTAATTTTCAGTTCCTTGGACTCTCTAGTCTTACTTGGTTTGTGCAGACTTTGTAGGTTTATTGATATGTTTGTATAGTTTTTTGTTTGCTTTGTAAAGGCTGGAGCAGTGGTTGGATGTTATCTTTTTACATAAGACAAACAGACACAAGATACAAAGAAGACATAACAGAGATAAAAAAAGACAAAACCCAAATCAAATTTAGCCATACACATACAAAAACACTATACTCACACAACAATATAGACACTAATCTGAAAATCATACACTACATAAAAAAAGCAACAGACTAAACGCAACATAGAACTACGAGATATTCTCGTTCAGATAGATACACATTCTATATGACAAACACACTCACAATCAAATACTATATTTGAGCACATTAACAACTACGGTAAGAACATTAATACAACACAGACTCATACCAACACGTCACACCTGAGCAACAGTCTTGTCCGTGACTCACAGCATTGAACAATGCAGTGACCTAGTATGAAACGCGTCTGCTGAAAAATTGAAGTAAGTAGTGTTTTTTTTGGCAAGTTTATAACAAAAGTGTAATATAGGGAAAACCTCAATATGTACAACACAAAAACTGAAAGTTTAAACACTCAAATTAAAAAGTTAGTAGGTATATATTTCTGATTTTTAATAAAAATAAACAGAAGTCCTCATTTGGAAGGTTAAGTACTTTGCATTTTAAGATGTCACTACTCTAAAAATATTTATCCGATGTAGTTTCTGACTTGGACAACAAAGATAGATGGTAAGAAGCCTATTTATTTTCTAAAATGTTCCATGGTTATACATTGTCTTTTATATTTTAAATCATTTGTTTGGAAAATAAATTTTAAATAATATCTCTGGAAGACTAATACTTCTTGTTTCATAACAAATATAAATCATAATTCTTAAAATCCAAATATTGTAATGATTATTTTTATATGGACTGACATAAAATTGGTTTAGTAATAAATAAAATTATTCATTATTTAGAAGAAAAAGTTTATTTATTATTTTTATACAAATCTGTATAGTGCTCAGTGCAGTTCTTGGAACAATAATCTACCATGTGTCCATAGTAACTGTAATCGATGATGGTGGAAATGATTTTGTTGAAAGACATTCAAGATCTTTACTTCTATTACGGCAACTCTTATTAATCGTGTTATCATAATGATTCTAAGGAAGGTAAAAGATTGGTATGGAAAATACTAGAAATATATACATTATTGATAAGTTTCATATACAAAACTGAAATAATAAAATAACTTTTAATCTATTACTTGTGATATAATGGATAGTGCACTGTTAAAAAAACCCTTTTGCTACATTAACATTTTGGTTTTCTTTTTTAGTGAAATTAATTTTTATTCTTGCTTTTCTTTTTAGGAAAGGGAAGAGTATTTTACACTGAAGAAAGTTTTGTTTATATTTATAAATTTCAAGAAAACTTCAATGAAATAAATTAATTATAAATACAGAATTGTATAAATAATTTATTATACTAAAATTGACTCTGATTTTCTATAACTTTCATGGTGATGGTTTGTTGACTTTTTGTATTTATGTAATAGTATAATCAAGTATCGTTTTAAATTATATTCAAAAAGAGTTTCCATCATTCATAAGCAAATTTTGCAGCTGTAGCTACATAACCTTTTAGAGAAGACAAAACTATTTCAATTCTTTTGTTTATAATAATGTAAACCACTTAATGTAAACATTACACGAACCATCCTGGGAATATGTTAAACAATCCTTTCAAACTTCATTAACTTCTGTTCAGAGGTTTAAGCGTTCATAAGACATTACATACACACATATATACATACATGGGATTATGAACAATCCCAAGCCTGTGGAGCAGAGCCCTGTACATAGAATCTACACCAAACTTCACACGCACCATCTTGGGAGTATGTTTAACAAACCCTTTAAATTTCATCAACTTCTGTTTAGCAGTTTAAGCGTTCTTAAGATATATCCATTTACACATCAGTTTTTGAATCATCCTAAGCCTCTGGGGTGGAGCCCTATGGATGGATCAGCACCAAACTGCACAGGACCCATCCTAGGATTATGTTAAAATCCCTTTAAATTTCAGCAACTTCTGTTCAGCGGTTTAGGTGTCTATAACATACACACACACACACACACACACACACACACACACACACACACACACACACACACACACACACATACACACACACATATACAACGGTTTTTGAACCATCCCAAGCCTCTTGGGCAGAGCCAAGTGGAAGGATCTACACCAGACTTCATATGAACCACCCTGGGAATATGTTAAAAAAATCTTTCCAAATTTCATTAACTTCTGGTTAGCTGATTAGAGGTCCATATGATACATACATACATCGGTTTTTGGCAATCCTATGCCTCTGTGGTGGAGCCCTGATAATAGATCTATACCATACCTCGAAAGAACCATCCTGGGAAGTGTCGAACAATCCCTCTAAATTTCATAAACTTCTGTTCAGCGGTTTAGGCATCTATAACATACCTACATACCCACAAACATTCATATATATATATATATATATATATATATATATATATATATATATATATATATATATATATATATGTGTGTGTGTGTGTGTATATGAATATATACATATATATATATATATATATATATGTATGTATGTATGTATATGTATTTCCTTTTCTAAATCCTTTTCTACAAACACTGCAAAATAGCAACGAGTACTCCAAAACAAGCTAAGCAAGTGTCACTGAATAGCCTGGTCTACACAATTTTAAAAAAAATAATAACTTTATAGCTACATACTACTTTTGATAGATATAAAATAGATAATTAGTTACAACACCAGTTGCCTACAACTAAAGGAAATACCAGGGCGATATTTTTAAAATCTTCCGTTTTGTGTTTTAAACGCAAACAAAAAAACTATAAGATTTAAATCATAATATGATTTGTGTTCAATATCTTCATGTGTCTTAATATCTTCATACAGTTTAATATGATTTACAAACCATATACAATTGTAACACTATGTTTAAAAATGTATGATATTACTGATTGCATGTATTTAAAAGCTTGGCCTCTTTTCTTGAACAGTTTCATTTTCGATTAAAGCAACTAAATCATCATTAAACCAGTTTAACCCAGGTCTTCAAGTTTGACTTTTAAAAACGTGGGACATCATTTTAGAGTAATTGTGGAAATAGTTATGATAAAACTAACTTCGTTACCTTCTTTCATAAGCTGGGGATGATCATGGACATAACGTAGTACGAGTATCGTACTACTACCCTCAAAGCAACTGAAAACTCCACTTAAACCCTGTGGTAAAATAAACACAGAATCTTACTTTTATGTATTCCACAATCACTATAAATTTGTTGAACCTAATTTTGACCTAATCTTAAACGTGATAACAATGATAATCCAAGCGGATTTCGCTAACTTACAGACAGATCCATTAATATCTATTTGTATTGTTTTATTATTTAAATGCCCTCACCGAATAATATAAAATAATATATATACCACTGTGTTCAAAAAATACCCGGAGTTTTCGTTATTTGAAAAAAATATTTATTTATTCATGTACATCTATATTGTCCCCTACAAAGTATCCCCACTAAATATTATGCACTTATGCCAGCGCTTTTTCCAATTCACAAAACACTTCCGGAACTCGATCTTTGGGATAGCTTTGAGCTCTTTCAGCGATGCACTTTTAATGTGATCAATGCTTGTGAAACGACAACCCTTTTTTTTATTTTTGGAGAAAGGAAAAAGTCACAAGGGGCCATGTCTGATGAATTTGGATGTTGGGGCATTACAATGTTATTTTTCGTCTAAAAATCATGAACAAGCAACGATGTGTGAGCCGGTGCATTATCGTGATGCAAAAGCCATGAATTGTTTTGCCACAAATCCGGACGTTTTCTTCGCACTGCTTTACTCAAATGGCGTTGAACTTGTAGATAGTACACTTTATTGATCGTTTGACTTTGTGGTAAGAATTCATGCACTACGCCAATAAAATCGAAGAACACAGTAAGCATAACCTTGACGTTCGACCGCATTTGCCGAACCTTTTTCGGTCTTGGAGAGTCAGAATGCTTCCACTGGGACAACTGAGCCTTCGTTTCGACATCATATCCATAAACCCATGTTTCGTCGCCTGTTATAATACGTTTCAGTAATTCTGCATCGTCGCTGACTACATTTAGTGATTCCTGAGGAACTTCCATGCGCCGCTGTTTTTGTTCAAAATGTAACAAATTTTTCTGCAACGCGTTTCATACCCAAAATGTTGACAAAAATGTCATGGCATGAGCCAATCGATATGCCAACATCATCAGCGACTTCTCTGATTGTGATTCGGCGATCATTCATAACCATTGCTTTCACTATTTCATCGGTTGTTAATGTGCTGGGGCGTCCGTCATTGTCTTCGCGGCCACTCGTAAATACTTGTTTTTTTCATAGCAAACTCGTCATAGGACTTTGTTAACATTTCGCACACTTTGTTACACTTTATTATTTCATTTTTTACGCAAAACAATACAAATTCTTTGATCCATTTTTTTTTAACAATAAAAAATCGCCGAGCTCATGAAAACACGTCTGCCTTAGATAAAGTAAACAATGAATACAGCTGAAAATTGTGTCATACTTCAGGGGCACGTATACCAACACAATAAAAAAAAATGACAATCGGACTCTCCAAAACGCGTGAAATTTAAACATTCCGGGTATTTTTTGAACACCCCTTGTAGTAATTTAATTTTAGGAAAACCTTTGAAAAAACTATTACCCTATTTAAATTAACCTCCATGATTTCTTTGTTTTTCTACAACTTACATTATGATAAGGTTCAGTTTTGTCTGAGAAAAATGCATAGATATAAACAGTATTTTTCTCTTTTTCGTTAATGGGAAATACTTATACAATAACCTTGATTCTGTAAGGAGGGTCTCAGTAAAGTGGTATTACACTACTACTTAGTTGCCACAATATTTATCCTTTCATATGTGAAAAATACTGTAGGGATGTGTGACACTAGGGCAATGGGTGATTTATTATTGCTGTCTAGTGCTGAGAATTTAATTGGGAATAAATTATAGAATTACTCAATGCTGCTTCGGGATTTGAAGTATATGTTCTTAATATTATTTTATTAAGCCTAAACTGTTACATTTTTTTATTATAATGGGGTATTTATAAGTTTATGTTAAAGTTTTAAAATGAACACTCCTTAAAAATGAAGTGAAAAACAATATGGAAAATAAACAACTAACTATAAATTCACCTCTTAGTATGAAATTACATTCAATATATTACGTAGATAGTTCAGCTCATGTAACATTGTCACGGTTTCCGGCTGCACTGAGATACTGTTGCCGAATTGTTAGTTATGTTTTTTCATATATAAACTTAAAATATTTTATCTACTAGGATTTGATGGCCTAAACTAAAATATATTTTATAAAGCATTACTTTATTTTAATTTGTGTTGACTGTGGCTTAACCTTATGACGTTAAACCATAATCCATAATTTTTGGGTTCGCGATATTATATTGAAGAGAAGTATGGCCATGAGTATTTACAAATATGTGATTGATATGATAACATAAACTATCAATGCTCCTATATCCAGCCCAACGATTTGTTTTATCAGTGTCAACTATACCTAATCTTTAAATGACAAGATTACGTCATGTATATAAAGAATAAATAATACAGACTACCACAATGAGTAACGCAGAAGTAAATCTTCGGTTGCATTTTGATAGTGCAATAATACGTCTTGTTTTTCCAGAATAGGATTATGGACAGGTTTCCATAATCTAAATTTGCAATACTATTGTATTGTGGGTTTAGTATGTTGCAATATACAATAGAAAAATATAGTATATTATTACAAAATCGTAACATTGCATTCCTGTTACCAATTAATATAGCCAACGTATGCGTACTAAGTGTTAATTTCTATGTTTACACTAAAGAGATAAATAAACAAAAATATAGGTAATCAGAGGCTGAACTCGATGATAGAAACAAATAATGTTTTTAACTTTATATAAATATTTCTATACTGGGAAAAAATGGTCATAGTCAAAAGTCATAGGAAGAAAATTTGATTATTTTCCTTTACTTGAGAGAAAAGCACATTATATAGGAAAAAACTGTTGGTGTTATTATATACATACAGCGTATTATAAATACAATCTTTACAAACCTTTAGGACGGTTATTCAATACCCACTGCCTTAGTGATTCACGTTTAACCTACAAAACAGTCAAAACATTTTGTATTAACTTTTGCACTAACAGTAAGATCGACATCGCTAGTTTTTACCAGTAATCTTTATATACGTTATAACAGAGATTTTTTATCGCGAGTTTTTTAACTGCTTCTTCATTTTTATTTGTAGCTATTTCAAAAAAGGAAAATAATTAATAAAAAATGAAAACCAGGAGTAAGATTTAATACAATAATTAGAGATGTTTGAAATAGACTTAAATCTAGTTTGAGAAATCCCCAGGTTCTTCACCCGGCCTTGTAGAAAGTAACATCCTTGTATTAACACGATGAAAGTTAAGGTGTTTTACCTGTAATCCTTGTGGAAAAGATATGCTGTAGGAATTAAATAAATTCTTATGACTACAATGAAAATATAATGAATGTACTTAAACTAGAGGATATGGAAATTGGCAAAAATTGTATCTGTAAGAGAAGATGGGGCTTCATATGATGGGTAAGTATAATAATATACTATATCAATTACCGAACCCTTTTAGAGCCCTGCTGTCCAGCTCCACTGCACTATACATACATCAGGAGGCACTGTATTGGCACATCAGGAGTTTTACTTGAAAGATATGAGAACAAAGGAGTTTTAAAGTAGCTTATTTGTCCTTTGAACTCCAGTCTAAATTATTTGACAGATTAACGTCTAAGACACATTGATAAAAATTATAACAGTGGACTCTAAAACTCACTACATACTAGTTTAATAAAATATGCAGACTAGTTTCGACAACGATGTCTCCTCATCAGTAAATGGTCTTCATCAAACTACATCAGTATAAATAAATACCGATAGGCTTCGTATCCTGCAAATATAAAACAAACAAGATAAAACATTTAAAACTCAAATAACAAAGACATCCTAACCTACAGAAAATTAAACTCCTTACTTGAGAGAGTTATATATTTTATATTATTATTTATCGTATTAGCAATATATTAACTATTAATAAAAATAAAAGAGTTATGAAACATATTTTAACAAATTAACGCTATACACTGATCCCTTATAAAAAAAGTTTATTACAACATTATAAATAAAAACAGAGTCATTAGAATTTATTAAATAATTTTTAAACTTTATTCATTACTTAAAACATTTAAACTAGTGGTAGCAACCTTTTTAATACCTATTAAATCGTAAACAGAAAGCACAATAATTAACTTAAATTAATCAGCAAAATAACGACAAAAACACCAGAATATATCAAGAAAACACAAGACTCATAAACCTCAAAAGTTTTGTGAACCAGCACAGTATTCAGGAAAAATGAGAGGATTCTTGAATTGGGCAGATCCATTGTTTATCCAATTAGTTTATAATGCAAGTCTATCAAGCATCACGAGTGTTGTACCCAATCACATGTTTACCCTGGGATGGGCAGACGTAAAGAAATGCTAATTGTCCAGGCAATGTTTGGCCATCGCTGAGTATTCAGGTTTGTAGTTTTTAAAGTGAGCAAATGACTTCTCCCTGCTTCTTGTCTTAATACTCCCACTTGTGTGGCAAATATATACTCCATCACACATTTCATGTTGTAAATTCCCAATTTCTCACAGGTCGATTTCTTGACCAATTTCTTTATGAGCAAGTTTAAGAGCAATGCTAAAGGGATCACAAACTATGATATATACAGTACGGTCCAAAACCTGTGTACTTAAAAGTAGAGTCAGAATATAGTAGTTGATGAAAAATAATTCTATTGAAAACTGCCTGATTACATTATATATTTTCTAGAGGTTATTTTAATGTCCCTTCATCATATGACATCTGCAGACAAAAACTGTTTTTTTGGCTAGTTTCAAAACTCGAACATGAGCTCAGAAACAACATGGAAATAAATGATGTAATACCTTTATATATATATATATATATATATATATATATATATATATATATATTTATATATATATATATATATTTATATATATATATATATATATATATATATATACAGTCGAACCTCTATATAACGAACCTCCAGATAACGAAATCCTTTATATAACGAATTTTTACCTTGTCCCATGGCATTTTAGAAGCTATACTGCTTATTTACCTCTATGTAACGAATTTAGGACTTCTCAATAACGAAGTTTTTTTTCACATCAACCGAAGAAATGTAGTGTTGTATAGGCAGCCCAATTTCATTTCCAGGAAATTGTTTATTTTCAGCAGGAAGGTCAACAAAACCTAGAACGGTAGGCGAAACACATGTCGGCAATTGACTGCATGTTATAGTTCGGTATAGTCAGTTAAGAATGCAGTGACTCCCCGTTAGGAATTCTAAGAACTCAGCATTTATAGATAGGCCTACTGTACAGGCCTACTGTACATTCCCATCCTCCCACCATTTTCTTTTATCACTCATTACAATGTTGCTAGCTCAGTTGCTCAGTTTTATTCGTGCTGTGAGTTTGTCGTGCTGTGAAAAAATGTCAACAAAAAAGTGTTTAAGTGTAGCAGAAAAAGTGTGTTTTATGAGAGGCTGATTAAGGTGTAAACAAGTTGGATGTTGCGAAAAAAATCGGCATACCTCAGAGTTTGCTATCCACCATTCTAAAAAACCGGGATCAAAATCTAAAACAAAGTGTTTCTTATGATTCGCAAAGAAAGAAAATGAAACTTTGTACACTCGACAATATAGATAACGCGATGATTAAATGGGTTACGGTAATGCGCGAGAAAAATCTTCTATTGTCAGGAAATCTTATTAAAGAAAAGACTTTGGAATTAGCAGTATCATTAGGACACAGTGGCTTTAACGCAAGTAACGGTTGGATAGAAAAATTCAAAAAACGCCATACCATTGTTCATAAAGTCATTTCGGGAGAAAGTGCTAGTGTTGATATTACCACTTGAGAATTTTGGAAAGGAAATGTGTTGGAAAAAGTTTTATATAATTATGAACCGAAAGACGTTTTCAATGCTGTTGAGACGGGTCTGTTTTTTAAATATTTGTCCAACAAGACACTAACTTTTAAAACCGACCCCTGTTTTGAAGGAAAAGGAAGCAAAGAAAGGATCACCGTATTAGTGGCTGCTAACATGTTAGGGACAGAAAAACTGAAATTGCTTGTGATTGGCAAAAGCTAATCTCCGTGATGTTTGCGATCTGTCAAGTTCTTTACTCGTTTACTGTGAAGTTGATTACTCGTTTAATAAAAAGGAATGGATGAAGAGAGAAATTTTCATTGGATGGATATTGAAGCTGGACAAACAGATCTGCAAAGAGAAAAGGGAAATTGCACTTTTTATCGACAACTGCCCTGCACATCTGCATGACATCAATTCCAAACTGAAGAGTGTCAATGTGTTTTTCTTTCCAACAAATGTTACATCGATACATAAACCACTGGATTAGGGAGTAATAAAAAATTTAAAGCTAAACTACAGACAAAAAAATTTAAAAAAGATTGTGACTACCGTAGAGAACAATGAAATCGTACCCAAAAACATTGTTAATCTAAGGCTGATGACGTTCCACTTGAAGATTTTATTTGTCTGCATAAAGATTTGGCTGTTTCCAATTTTCCAGATGACGAAGACATACTCCAAAGCGTAAAAATGACAAATTCAAATGAACTTTTGAAAGATGATGACGACGGCTATGACGATTGTGATGAATCTAAAAATAAGAACCCTACAGATCTTGAAGTTTTACAAGCATTCAAAATCATCAGGCGAGGATTTCAACTGAAGGATGGAGTACCAGGCAACAATTTTGATTGTCTGAATAAATGTGAAACATTCATTGAACGTGATGTTTTATTCAAATGCAAAGTGCAACAAAAAATTACTAGCTTTTTCAAGTAAAACCTTGAAAACTAGAAAAAGTAGCTATACGAAGTTATTGTATTTACAGTGCTGTATTACTGTACATCGCATTTTATGTTTAATTTAATACAGTATTTTATTCTCTGGATATTGTCTGTGTAGTGTATGAAACAGTTTGTGTTGTTTGAAATTGAATTGTGTATATAAAAATAAAATACTGATAGATTGTGTGTATTGAAATAAAATCAGTATAGGCAGTTAATAAATGTAATACAGTTAATAAATAATACAGTTACTAAATTACGGCCTACTGAGTTTGCTTCGATTAAATTCCACTACGTTCAAGTCATGCTTCCTGAAAATGAATTGGTGAGTGTACTTATTTACCAGTAAGTTTTCATAAGCATTAGATAACTTATCATAATAGCCTATACAGAGGACACTCTATGAAAAATATTGAAAGTGGATATCTAATACAATGAAGAAACATTCTGAAAACATCAATAAAACATTTTTAACAACTTGAATTTCAAATAAAATGAGGCATTATAAAACATTATCCTATAATAATATTGGCCTATTACACTAACTTGCGATATTATACTGTATCACTTTTATTACCGCACGTAGTGGGGTATGCATAATGCGGTAAGATCAGTAAGATGGGGTGGGAGCTATCTTGACAACACAACCTCTCAATAACGAAATACCCCTCTACAACGAATTTTTTCTCTGGATAATCAACTTCGTTATACAGAGGTATATATATATATATACATGTCGCTATCAATATGGCAGCATTTCATTTTGCAACCATATGGCAGCCACTTGAAAGAGTGAAGTATATATGTTTTTCGTCGTGTATAATTTATTTCTAATAAACATTATACTACTCCATATACTTTAATTTCATAAAATCTTTAAAATACAAAATTGACTGAAGTACTATCAATACGGCAGCATTTTATTTAGGCATCAATATGGCAGCCCGTGTATATTTTCGTTCAGTCTAATAACAATATGGCAGCCGGTGTGTATATTATTCCCACGCCACTAACGATACGAGAACCAACAGTGTTGCCACTATGGTGTGACTGTCTGACTAGTCAAATGTTTAGACTGTAAGACTGGGTGTGTGTAATCACGGTGAAAACATAAACATTAGAATGCCCCTTCTTCATTTCAGCTGGCCAATTATTTACTCAACTAACATAAGTCCTGGTTGTTAGTTTTCATAAACGTGTACTACTATCGAAAGCTGACGGGGATACAAATGCGTGCCTCTACAGGAGTAGCAAAAAGATCAATTAGGGTAGAATATCAGAACCCCAAAAAAGCTAGGAAATAATCAATTGGGGTGTTTTTAAGGATGCTGAGTCCACTACTGTGAACAAAATAAAACGGGGATGAACGGGTTGAGCTCTATGGGAGTTGTAAAGGAGTGACTTGCTGTCAAAATGAAAGAAGGCAAAAAAAAACTAGAAAATGATCAGTCGGAGGGTTTTAAGGGTGCTGAGTCTTTTACCGTTAACGAACGTCATAGGGATACATGGGTGATCCTTTATGGGAGTAGCAAAAATTGATTTGGAGTATAAAAGTGAGAAGGCAAAACAAAGCTAGAATATGATCAATTGTAGTGTTTTGGAGGTTGCTGAGTAGAATACCGTCTTCAATTATATAAGGGAATGCACGGGTGTGGCGCTACGGGAGTAGAAAAGGGTCAATTGGGATAAAATTGTCAGAAGGCAAAAAAACATGGAAAATTATCACTCGGGGGGTTTTAATGGTGCTTAGTCTTTATCCATTATCGAACCTCATGGGGATACACGAGTGATCCTCTATGGGAGTAGCAAATGATGATTTGGAGTATAAAGGTGGGAAGGCAAAACAAAGCTAGAATATGATCAATCGTAGTGTTTTGGAGGTAGCGGAGTCTAATACCGTCCCACATATTAATCAGGAATGCACGGATGTGGCTCTACGGAAGTAGAAAATTATTGAATTGGGGTACAATTGTCAGAAGGCAAAAAACAATTGAAAATGATCATTCGGATGGGTTTTAATGGCGCCGAGACATTCACCGTTATCGAACGTCAATGGGGATACACGGGTGACCCTCTATGGGAGTAGCTAACGATGAATTGGGGTTTAATTTTGAGAAAGCAAAACAAAGTTAGAAAATTATCAATCGTAGTGTTTTGGAGGTTGCTGAGTAAAATACCGACTTCAATATTATAAGGGGATGCACGGGTGTGGCGCTACGGGAGTAGAAAAAGCGCCAATTGCGTTAAAATTGTCAGAAGGCAAAAAAAACAACGGAAAATGATCACTCGGAGAGTTAATGGTGCTGAGTCTTTCACCGTTATCGAACGTCAATGGGGATACACGGGTGACCCTCTATGGGAGTAGCTAACAATGAATTGGGGTATAATTGTAAGAAAGCAAAACAAAGTTAGAAAATGATCAATCGTAGTGTTTAGGAGGTTGCTGAGTAAAATACAGTCTTCAATATTATAAGGGGATGCACAGGTGTGGCTCTACGGGAGTAGAATAAGGGTCAATTGGGGTAAAATTGTCAGAAGACAAAAAAACCTTGGAAAATGATCACTCGGGGGGTTTTAATGATGCTGAGTCTTTTACCATTATCGAACGTCATAGGGATACACGGATGATCCTCTATGGGAGTAGCAAATGATGATTTGGTGTATAAATGTGAGAAGGCAAAACAAAGCTAGAAAATGATCAATCGTAGTGTTTTGGAAGGTGCTTAGTCCAATACCGTCTTCAATATTAAACGCGGATACAAAGGTGTGCCTCTACGAGACTAGAAGGAGTATGATTGGGGGTAACATTAGCAGAAGACAACATAACAAGAAAAAATGATCACTCGGGTCTTTTAATGTTGTTGTCTTTTACAGTTATCGAACGTCAATGGGGATGCACGGGTCATGTTCTATGCTAGTATTAACTGGTGAATTAGGGTAAAAATTTCAGAAGGTAAAATAAAGGTAGAATATTATGGCTTTTAAAGAGAAACATTCAACCAAATAAGATTTTATTTTGGTATTTTTATTTTTTTGGAGGGAATGAACTCGCTGAAGTAAATAGATACTATCATGAAGTAACTATCATGGTCCCTGTCACACGATTAAAACTGATAATACTGAATGATGTGGTCATCCTTCAGAGATCGAAAATAAACATTACACAAACACGTTCATGACGGGTTCGATTCCAGGCGTTAATTGGTCACGTGTTACAATGTGAAATTTATACCACCATTTCTCCATCTACTTTCAACATACAACCACACGGGACGTCTCTTTACAATCAGTTTCGTTTCGGCTACAATAGTACATAGTTGTCTTAGAAATTGTCACATTGATTGTTACAATTCTATTATTTGTTGTTATTTCTAATATGAATTAACGAAATCAAACTTAACAAATTTATTGTTTTTAATAAAAACAAATGTTCACAAATAAATTTAAACAATCAATTTAAGTCATTTCTTTATTTAGGTTAGTACACACGGCACTGTCTTATAAAAGGTATTAACCTGTTTTACGTATGTTTGGAAAAAAAGGGAGACACTTGCTAAATCTATGCCTTACGAGTCGCGTTCCTCGTGTCAGTTTCTTCCAGGCCATTGCAAAAAATTAAAATTAATAAATCCACCGCCGCTATGTTGCTATTTTAAAATTTCCCCACCCCATTGAAGGTGTTCAGTGCTCTGTCCAATTTTAGGAATAGTTCTTCAGTTCTGTCAGTAAACATATGTCATAGTAACAAAAATACGGGAGTGCAAGTAGACGATTGTATTGTGAATCAGCAGGTTAGGTGTAGACCGGTATCCATCGATCCTCTGGATTGGTTACATGTTTTCAAAACCCTCAATAGATCTGCAACTAAATGAACGGTTTCATCTTTAACAATATTCAATCTAGATTTCCAGGCGTGCACTGCACGGGATAAGGGATAAAGGCTTTTTCCTTCTGAATTTCTCATTTAATTATCAGTCTTAGAGTTAGTACACTAACGCCAACTATATCCTTACTTTACGAAAGTACATATATTCTCATTAAATTTATTTTATCTTATTGAGCTTTCTGCCACAATTTTTAAATTCTATTTCTTTCGTGTTACAATCTTTTAAGAGTTTTTGCAGTTTAAGAACGATTTTGCAGAATTTTTAGACTAATTCATCGAATTTTCTTCAACATTTCTTCTTCAGTGTATTAAAAAAATTAAAATTTCAATTTAAAGTTTTTACTGCTTGTAAAAAAATATTAAAGGATAAGTAAAGAGTTGGCATAAAGTTTATTTACAGTAAGTTTTTAAAGTTAGGCCTATAGTAGAAAAACAACAAATATTGTATCACCTTTACCTCAGGTAGGTAACCAGAAAAGTCTACCTATAATGTACATTGTAAATAAAAGAAGGCTTTTATTTGGACGAATCTCATCTAATGTTAATTTCTTGTTCACGTAGGCCCATTGAACACGTCTCTAGTTTATAGGTTCAAACGAGCACAAATTATCATTTTCGAATAAAAAAATTAAACATTGAAATAATAGTATTTCTGTACTTACGACAGCCAAATGTAACCAAAAAACTGTTTTATTTTTCTGTGAGCAAATGCTTTAAAAGGGTGCATATAGTATTCTAACAAGGAGTAAAATTTTCACGAAGATATGACATTTTAGTGCCAATACCAATCAGTATAAATATTTCACCAAGATAAGGGCAAAACATTTAAAGTATTTATTCAAGGATTCATGTATCATAGGTGGTTTTGTGCCGATAAAACTAGAGAGCAGTTCAGGCGGTTTAAGCAATGGTAAATATACTTCTTTACTTCTATATCTCTAAAGAATATAATATTATGTAAGGATATAGTTCTTCCCAATGTATATTGCATTGTAGCTAGGCATCACGGTGAAAAACGATTTCGGTAAGCAATGTAATACATCTATTTTATTTATCCACCATATTTGATTGGTCATAAGTTATTATAGGTATAATTGTGTTTGAGTAAAGTCCTATTTTTTCTAAAAGTTCTTCTTTAACTACATTCATTAAATTTTCCTGGTAGTCGTTGTTGGCCGGTTAAAAAATTTATTTAATTCCTCCCTTAGATATTTTCCTAAAGGATGACATTTCACCTTGATTGTGACGTTACTTTCATCAAGACACGTTGAATGCACCTGAAAATATATCTGCTAAGATTTAAGTATATTTTAATCTTCTTCTTTAATTCTATATTTAACCGTATCCCTCCTGCCTCCCATATCTACAATTTGATTTATTATTATTATTATTATTATGAAAAAATTAACAAATATTTTGGCGAATATTGCTGAGGAACCAGTCTTCAAAAACTAGCTGTAAAATAGCGTTATGCAGAGTGACAGAATGAAATTAGTCACTATGATGGTATTTCTTGTTTAAAAAACAAGACGTAAAAAATGACTGTTTTGTAGATTTTTTTTCACTTAAAAAAATCTCTCCGTTCTTCGGTCGACATGTTACATACATTTTTATAGTTAGTATCAGAATGATTTTAGTTCGTTCGGCTCTGTCTAATCTCAAGACAAAGTCTGCTAATACTCAATCACTTCTCAAAACTGTCTCCTTTGTATATATATTTTAGGAATCCTACTACTAGCAATACCAGTTAATAAATAACTCCTAATTACAAACTTAATATTTCAATTTGAATATTCTCTATTCTTGTTGATTGAAAATTACTTCAGTTAAGCAACCCTAACCAAGAGCTTATAAAACGTTTTGTATTCAATCTTTAGACGTTTATAATCATAAATATTTACTACCGATGATCACGGTAATTTTTCACTATACTTTAGATTTACTGAAATTTCACTGATGATCTCGTTTCATTTTTATGGTAGGCGAACAAAAAGACTATCTACGATCAAAACATTGGGCGTTCTGATAAAGATTGCAACGGGCATCGGCTTTTTTTTAGCTATAATTGCCGACACTTAGTATGGTATTTATATCGTATGGTATCCCCGCAAGCAAGAATCAGTACAGTAGTCTTGAAGAGCCAAGCAACATTAATTTATGTATGTACTGTAATCAATAAAGTTCCACATACGTATTTTGTGCATTCTTAATTATAGTATTAGGGTTCAATAGAACTCCAGTTTTTTTTCTAGTGTACAGGAAGCTATTTCCGTGTAATCCAAGTTGTCGGTAATCCGATAGTGTCTCGGTCCCATCTACCTCGAATTATCCATGCACTACTGTATTTGTTTCCGTACCAATGATCACCGTACTTGAAACAGTTTTTCATGCAACTCTAAAGTGAGTGAAAATCCCATAGACATCAAAGTTACTCTTGGGACTAGAATATCGAGGATAAACATAATAGATTTATTACATTGCTTACTGAAAACGTTTTGATTCCTAGCTACACAGCAATATACATTGGGAAGAACTATATCCTGACATATAATCTTCAGAGATGTAGATATGAAGAATTTTATATATTTACCATTGCTTAAATCGCCTGAACTGCTCTCTAGTTTAATTAGCATATTAACACCTATGATACACGTATCCTTAAATAAGTACCTAAAATGTTTTGCCCTTATGGTCATAGAATGTGTGTATATATCCACGTGTTCAATCTTTGCTACATTATTTATATATTTTTGAAACTATTTTTGAGTAATTCTGATATGGAAACATAAACAGCCGACAATCTGAACCCATTCTGACGCTTTTGTTTACTTGATGGCAGACCAAACTTATCTTAATGTTCCGGTCATTGCATCTCATACTTTTCCCTTGGGGTTCTTAGATACTATAGGATGGATTAAGTATTTATTTTTTAACTTAACTTGCTTTTCAAATTAATTGTCATAGCATCTCTATCCAATTTTAAGAATCTAAAAGCGACTATTATTTGCTGTATATTGTTACAATTTGGTAACATTGCAAACATGTTACCACAAGTCTACAACACATGTATTAACAGATGTAACATTTAATATGGCCTACGCCATAAATATTCACTAAAAGTTAATACCAATGTATTCAATAAACATATTAATAAAATAAAATATAGACTATCAGCGGCTAAAGTCGAGGATAGAAACAAATGTTTCTGTCTTTAAACGACCATTTTGACGTTGGCAGAATACCATAAATTATTTAAGTTTACGCTGTATGTAAATGAGAGAAAGGGATGGAAAAGAAAGAATGCAGAAAGGCAGTTTTTCGGGCCTTCGTCCACGAGAGTACTTGTGGAGTGCGAGCCTTTATGTTTGTTTGGCTTGGACCTATGTTTGTTTACACCAGACAGCCTGATATCGTAATATAAACTGACAACACTCGCACAGATGTCATTTAGGTTCTTGTATACAATACAGAGATTAACGAAAGATGATTCAGTATTTATTAACTACTACTTCAACTACTGTCCTGTAATTTCTGTAAAAATACTACTGCCGTTGTAGCTCACAGGCACGAAATGACTAAGTGTGATTTATTGTGTGGTTTAACAATTTATCTTGCATTTACTTTATAAAAATTGTTTTTGAATATTCTGATTGCATGTGACTAGTAGGGTAAACGTAGTTTTATGAGAGCAGTCATATTTTATTTAATAATTGAAAACTGTAGTAAATAAAACCTACAGATTTTAGCGCAGTTTAGCTAAAAAGACTTATGATCGCACGATAATTAACATACACTAATTATTTCTTGTTCACTGATTGTACACACTTAACTTTATATACAAGATATCATTTGACATATAATAAGCTTTATTTATGGAAACTGGCATTAAAAATAATAACTCAATTTTGACAGCAGTATTTACACAGCGGCTCAGAACATTCTAGACATATTGGCTGTACAAAGACATCTTACAAAGTGTAACTAGTCTTTCTATTTTTTGTGGGTCATTAGATACAGCACCTGAATCACTGTCTTCTTCGGCTAACCCGTCGCTGATGATCAGACACGATGACGGTAGTTAAAGGTTTAGCTTGGAATTTGTAGATATTGGCATAATAGGTTTTCTGGATATATAAGCTGATAAAGATAAGTCGATGAAATGATGTGGGTCAACAAATTCTCTTTGTCGTTTATTCTAAGTTGTATAAAGGTTGAAAATATATAAGGTTAAAAAATATATATAAATTTAAAAAACTATAAATAAGTAGTTATTTATAGTTTTTTAAATTTACGGTTATAGTACAATTTTTTTCATTAACGGATGGTTGAAAAGTAATTCCGCTGCCCCCGCTAACGATACCATCCTTTTTAAAAGAACAAAAGAAAATAACACGAAAAGAGAAGAAAATTAATTACCCGAAGAAGAATGAGAAAACAAACATAAATGTTTAGATAGTCTGAGTAAAATTGGAAAGAAAATATATGACAATTAGGTAAACGAAATACATTTAAAAAAAATTAATAAATAATTTAATTTTTATAAAATTATCAATTTGGGACAAACGGTTATCTCTTTAAGTTGAATCGTTCAAGCATACAGTCTTTAAAATTCTTAAAGCACACGTACAGGCTGCATTGAAACACTGCTCCAAGTTATAAAGATTAGTTTGACAGACATGAGGTAAACAAACGTGCTAGAACTGCTATCATAGTGCCGCCTGTTTATGTTTTCATATCACAAACATTTCTGTAAATGGTTGTAGCATAACTTCTGTCCGAGACAAGGTCGCGAACCCGACTCTTTCTGTTGGCTATGTTGCATAGTTGGAAACATGCCAATTTAGGGCGATTTATTGTCAATGGGATATATACCCCAAATCACCCCTTGGTAACTCCGTACATCCCCGACCAATTTTGATGACAAGGGACTAGGACCTTCGAAAATCTTCGAATGCGCATTTTTGGGCAATTTTTTAGATTCTGGCAAGTTTTACCTCACTTCACCCACAGCGACACCCGCAGTCCCTTCCCGGATTGTGCATGGCCAACTTCGGTGCTAGGATTAGACTCAGCATTATTAAAAGCCCGGAGTGATCATTTTATAACGATCTTTTAACCTCTGACCTTTTTACCCCAATTCTCTCTTTGATACTCCCGTATAGCTCACACCCGTCTAGCCCTGGTGTCTTTTGATGACGGTATTGAATTCAGCATCCTCAAAAGCCCTAAGACAGTTATTTATCTAACAATTTCAACCCAATATATCCCTTTGGTACTTGTGTAGAACCATCGCAGTATATGTCCGGCGACGGCATTCAATTCAGCCTCCTCAAAAACCTCCGAGTTGTAAATTTCAAGTAAATTTTTGACTTTGGACATTTTTACCCCAAATCATCCCTTTGGCACTCACGTAGAGTCACACACGTCCATCCCCGGTGACTTTCGATGACGCCATTGAATTCAGAACGCCCGTCTAGATGACGTCATTGAATTTAGCATCCTCAGAAACCCCCAAACGGACATTTTCCCGCGAATCTTAGTCATCTGACATTTTGACCCTAATCCAACCCTTTTAGTGCATGGGTTTAGTCTCACCAGAACATTCCCGGAGACTTTAGATGACGGCATTAAATTCACCATCCTCAAAAACCTCCGAGCTCATATTTTCCAGCGAATTTTTGACTTCTGACATTTTCACACCAATTCACAAAATTGGTAGTCGCGTGGAACCACACCAATCCATTCCCGGTGACTTTCGGTGACGGCATTAAATTCCGCCTTACCAAAAACCCCCGAGGGGATATTTTCTAGTTATTTTTTGACTTTTGACTTTTAACCCCAAATCATCCCTTTGGTACTTACGTAGAGTCACATCCGGTTCATCCCCGGTGACTCTAGATAACTCAATTGAATTTAGCATCCTCAAAAAGCCCCGAATGGTCATTATCCCTCGATTCTAAGGCATCTGACATTTTTACCCTAATTCAACCCCTTAGGTACATGGGTTTAGCCTCACAAATACATCCCCGGAGACTTCCGATGACGGCATTGAATTCAGAATCCTCGAAAACCCCCGAGCGGACATTTTTCAGCGATTTTTGATCTCTAACATTCTCACCCCAATTCACCCCTTTGGTACTCTCGTGGAACCACACCAATGCATTCCCGGTGACATTCGATGACGGCATTGAATTCCGCTTCATCAAAATTCCTCGAGTTGTTATTTTCTAGTAATTTTTTGACTTTTGACATTTCTACCCCAAATCATCCCTTTGGCATTCACGTAGAGTATCATCTGTCCATCCCCAGTGACTTTCGATGGCGGAATTGAATTCAGCATCCTCAAAAACCCTCGAGTGGTTATGTTCCAGAGATTTTTTAACTTTTTACTTTTTCACCCCAATTCACCCCTTTGTTACTCGCGTGGAACCACATCAGTGCATCCCCGGCGACTTTCGGTGACGGCATTGAATTCTGCCTTACCAAAAACCCCCGAGTGGTTATTTTATAGTTATTTTATGACTTTTGACATTTTTACCCCAAATCATCCCTTTGGTACTTACGTAGAGCTACATCCGGTTCATCCCCGGTGACTTTCGATGACGCCATTGAATTTAGCACCTCAAAAAACCGCCGAACGGTCATTATCCCGCGATTCTAGGGCATCTGACATTTTTACCCTATTTCAACCCCTTGGTACATGGGTTTAGCCTCGCCAGTACATCCCCGGTGACTTTCGATGACGGCATTGAATTCAGCATACTCAAAAACCCCCGAGTGGTCACTTTCCAGCGATTCTTTGTCCAATTCAAATATATACATTACGTAGTACGATTGATATCTATGTGGATGCCAGCAATGTTGCCAAGTTTGTGACTGCCATAATGTTAGGGAATGGTTGAAAAATACAGTAAATTTATATACAGGAAGCGAAAACGCTGCCCCTGGCGGAAATGTTACAAACTTGTGATATACAAATCCCATTCACTCTGCTATCAATACGAGAACCGTTTGGTTATTACAAATTATTTTTTAAAAATTCATAACGACCATAGAACTTCCAAATACAGTATAGCTCCAATAAAACACTTCTTTTTACACTTATTAACTTGATTTTTATTTCGATTATTGTCAAAGGGTGTTACATTATCATGGATTACTATGTGGCAGCCGCATACGGCTGCCACAAGTACCCGGTTGCCAGTTTGAATGCAAAATGACCAATGTATGGTCTCCGTATTGTTAGCAGGCTGTATATATATATATATATATATATATA